>JAECUM010015313.1:0-45737 GCA_016617855.1 Megalonaias nervosa | reverse complement strand
TGTTAAAAAAAAAATATAATACTATGAGCTATACAAATAATCCTTATTTGACATTTTGAGATGAGCACTGAATAGGATTATGCAATATAACTAATAAAAAAACTGTCTCCGCTGGACATAAAAAGAAATTTGAAAAGTAGTAGGGAGGATGGACTCAATACTTGTGATTACCAGGGTATTATAAGATTTTATGCTAACCATTGTTATTTTGATGAAAAAATTAAGGAACACCAAACTCACCGTGAAGTTCTAAAATGCGATAAGTCTCGTTTCCTTTTAATGAAACGTTATTCAATAGGTGGTATATCAAAATACAGAGCACATATGTATGTATGTATGTATGTATGTATGTATGTATGTATGTATGTATGTATGTATGTATGTATGCATGCATGCATGTATGCATGCATTTATGTATGTATGTATGTATGTATGCATGTATGTATGCATGCATGTGCTATGCTATCTCATGTCAACAAACGAACGGAGCAAATTTAATACTATATATACAAGACATCATTACATGATCTTTGGGTGACACAGTGATCAGATTTATCCTAGGGTCGTCCAGAAGTTTTTGATCAACAGCAATATTTGGGCATTTACACGGTCATGTCGAACAACTAATACCATTATCAGTCTTCTAATGACGGGCTTACAAAAGATCAACTTGGTGATGTATTTTATAATAATGAGTATTGCCAACCTGAATATGTTTATCACTGTTAAAATTGCCATCAATTTATGGAACAGGAGAGAACCTCCCCAAAATTATTTACATTGATGTCACAACTGTGGCGTATGAGGTTATTTCTTTAAAATGCATAAGATGATAATTAACAAATGTCACAACGCAATCAAATCATTTCCAGGACTTTTAATTTGTCTGTTGTAATTGGAATAAATTTGGAAATTTCAAGTCCGTTAAAATTCATAGTGTTCGGTTTATATTTGTAAGTATTAGTATTCCTATACGTTTCTGATAAATATATTTACTATTACAAAATATGGGCATTCATTAATCATACTCATCGTATGCAATATTTATATCAGAGACCCTTTGTTCACTAGGCACATTAAATCATCGACCAGTTTCAATAGGTAATTGTTATTAGTAGCGCTCAGTTCAGACATCATTAAAAGACGCCTACCATATAAATATCAGTTTAGACATCATTAAAAGACGCCTACCATATAAATCTCAGTTTAAACATCATTAAACAGCAACTACCATATAAATTTAATAAGTTTTTTCTTCAGTAATATCATTTGTTTATTATCCTGCAGATTTACAAGAATTCCAACCAGTGACGTCACTAGGGGTGCGGACCGCAACGGGTGACACCATCAAAGGGGCTGACACAAAAATGACTGCCTTTAAAATTTTTGAATTTTTGTGCAGGAATGAGGTCCATGGGGGCGACACCATGAGTTACCGCACATGACTGTCTATAAAATCTTTGAACTTTTGTGCAGGAAGGAGGTCCATGGGGGTGACATTATGAGTTACCGCCCTGGGTGACACCAACCCTAGTGATGCCACTGATTCCAACTGTCCATTCCCAACACATCTCTTAAACAGCTGGGTGGAAATTTAGATAGCTATGATGTTATGGGTGAGATGGCCTTCTGGTGGAAGGTAGTCGGAAATATATAACAAAGGCTGGCTGAAATTTAAAACGTACTCAGATACAGGAAATACATGAATACTAATGGTTCCATATAAGTATATAAGTTGATATACCACATGGCTTGCTGATATATATATATATATATATATATATATATATATATATATATATATATATATATATCACACACACACACACACACACACACACATATATATATATATATATATATATATATATATATATATAGAATATATGTATAGTATGTACGCTGTATCAATGATATACCACGAGATGTATAAATTTTTCATTAAAAGGAAACGAAGCTTGCTGAGTTTCCTTTTAATGAAAAATTTATACAAGGAGTGGTATATCATTGATACAGCGTACATACTGTACATATATTTTATTTATATCACATACTAATACATATATTTGCCCTTTGAACGGAGTTCAGATTTACTACAAGCAGCTGTGTATTGACCTAGTGAATGAACTCCTCATATCCCCGAATGGGTCCACTACAAAATGTAGTTCTATGCACGTAGTTGCTATTTACAGTCACCTCTGCATATTGATAAGTTGATTGTTTTCTTTTCTTGGTTTCTATTTTCCTCCACATTGATTATATCAATATAATACACACTTATGATTTAAACATGAAAGATGGTTTTAATGATAAAAGTACAGTAGAGCACTATTTACACTGGGATAACTACGTCATTCACATGAACGCCATTCACATACCGGCACATGGAAATTAATGTGGAATAGAAACTAAGCAAACTGACGAACCAACAAGAGGTAATTAAAATATTTTAATATATTTACAGTTGATCTAAGTCATTATTCTGCTTTAGAAACAGTACAACCGACCATAAACCCCTCTCTCTCTCTCTCTCATCCTTTGGTCGGTTTGACTTAACTTTTGCCATCATTCATAAGTCCAGAGATATCGTGGAATGACACAAACTAAAATCTTCTACGTTCGTCAATTCATAGATTTTAGCCCGTATCTTGCTACTATGGTCGAGAGAGAGAGAGAGAGAGAGAGAGAGAGAGAGAGAGAGAGAGAGAGAGAGAGATTAAAAAATATAAATATACCCTTAGGTTCTAATTATTCAGCTGCTCTTTGTCACATTAAAGATTAAAAAAAAAACTTTACAGAATTTTTGAAATATGAATGTAGTGACGCATGATTCCGACTAATTACGTTAGCTGCTCTTTGCAACATAAAAGTAGTTTAGTGAATTATGTAGGATCAGAGAGCGAGAGAGAGAGAGAGAGAGAGAGAGAGAGAGGCCTTTGGACATTTTCATATTTAAATAATAATAATCGATTTTTTAGAACATTATGGTATGTTTAAGAAAAAACAAACAAAAAACATAACATTAAATATATCACAGTGTGTACCACGTAACCGAGGAATTTACTGGTTTGCAACATTGTATCATTGATAAACACTGTAGATAAATCCCAAGGAAAGTGCACACGTATCGTTAGGACAACCCATATTCTTGCAGGTTACTTGGTGTAATTTCTGTTTCAAGGTTTTAATCCAGCCCAAATTCGTTTTCTCTCTCATTCCATATTTCTGCGCAGTTTGTCCATTATGCATGAGAGGGGAGGGGAGAACAGAAAGCAGAAAGGATTGTGATGAAAATGTGTACCATATTAAATTAATTTAGAAAACGGGGATTATTAATACTTTTCATCGTTATTTTTCATACGTCACTAGTGACTAATGTGCGGAAATTGATCATTGATCTAGAATCAACTGTAGACGCTCGCGAGAATGTTTATGTATGCGTATTATTGCGCCATGGGCGGATAACAATTTGATATACCAATAGTATTGGTATATCAAATTGCTTTATACCAACACTTTAAATGCATGTTATTTTTTAATGTATGTGGTATAAATAAATAAATATATATATATATATATATATATATATATATATATATATATATATATATATATATATATATATGTACATGTGTGTGTGTGTGTGTGTGTGTGTGTGTGTGTGTGTGTGAATTTACAAATAAGCATTACCAAACCCTTGTAGTGTGAAATGGCGCGTTGTCATTGAGCACTGTAGCAGAATGAAGACAAACACTCGTAAAGTCAGGTCGTAAATTATACATTTATGCAGAAATAATTATATTGACATAGACCTTGCCATGAATAATAAATTAGTAAACTTCACAAACGGCTTAGGACAAATGAAGATGATACTTAAATATTTCGCTTGTCTAATGTATCCACACTAAGTTTTGCTTTTCAGGACGGACCTAAATGAAAAGCAGAGAAATTTTTGTCACCCCCTCCCCCTAAAAATACGATAAACTACTTCCCGCGTAACGTAAGAATTCAAAATCATATATACATATACTTGTTTTCTTCAATTATCCCCCCACCATGTGTGGGCTTTACCTTTCATATAGAGCGGACAGTCTTTAATATCGGACTAAGTGTCTTTATTGGGTCCCTATAATCACTTTTTTCAAACATAATCTTTTACCTGCATACGAAATGTTGCGGTTTGGAATAACTTTTTTTAATTATGCGAAGGGAATACGATTTTACTCGGGTGCAAATGAACAGAGCTTCCATAACATTAGGTCGAATCGCAACATAGTTTGCCTAGGTTGAAAGTAGCACCTATGTACTTCTAATCAGAAAATTCAGTAGATTTAGATATACAAATCTCAACACAGACCATCTTACTGAATCTTTTTCTCTGTATTTTTAATTCCTGTCAAGCAATTTTGTACACATATCACGCAGTATTCAGTTACACTCCCTTCGCATTCAAGTCGTTTTAGCAGATTGATTCCATTAACTTTGCTCACGACGATAAGTCTTACAAAATCATGCGTGGATCTGGATTAGTTTCTGTGCTGTAGGGCACACCTAAAGTTTGAAGCTTTTGCATGAAGAGGTAAGTCGAGTCTTACAAAATAAAACTCTGTTCTTCCCCTCTCCTAGACAAATTGCACACACAGATATATATATATATATATATATATATATATATATATATATATATATATATATATATATATATATATATATATATATATATATTCATTTTTTTGTTTATGTTTGCGACAGAGCAATACTGTGAAGCGTTGAATGTTACCACGTATTGTAGATATTACACAGTAGTAATGGAGCAAACGTAAATGGGCACAATATACATAACAGCAGAGAATCGGAACATTTTTTTGATACTGAAGTGTCAGGAATAAAGGATCAAGATACATATTTTATGTAAAATCCTAATTCTTATCCACTGGTAAAAAAAAGCAAAACAATCAGCATTTAAAAGAAATCAATAAAGAAATAAGAAAAATAGAGAAGAAACATAAAGACATAGATATATGTCATTTTATAGTATAATTAAACTCGAGTTTATAATTATTCTATTGCAAGAGACACTGTATAACGAAAATTAATCAGCTGATTCAAGGCAGGTTTCAATATTAAAATATCCATATATCAAAATATATAATGAAAAATTCGTATAATGCAGAAAGAGCCATATAGCTGGTCAAGCTGATCATAAGATGTCTTAAAGGGTATTTATACAAGATTATAAAACCTCTAAGATTTCGACAGTAATACGTTATTAAAACTATATTTTCAATATAAATTTGAAATAGTGACGTGAATAAACTGCCCAAAATATTGTTTTAGTTGTCTTTATCAAAACCGCTGCTAAAAATACATTAAGAAAAGAAAACAAACAAAAAAAAAGAATGAAAAGAAAACACCAGCTACCCTCTACTTGAAGATTATACTGTTACGTATATGTAATTTAATTACTTGTGTGTTAGTTTTAAATTCTTTTTGATTTTAATTTTGTTTCATTACATTTTATTGTAATGATAATTTTCATTGGATTTGAGTCTCTTTTCGGAAACTTGGCTTGACCCGATTAAACTAAAAAGGTTACTTCAGCATTATTTTTAGCTCACCCTCGTTCATAGATCTTGTAAACATCGAGTGAATACGATTGGCTATTACCAAGGTCATGATCTGCTTGCGTGATAGCTCTAATTTGTAAACAACTTTTTTTAATTGAATCTTATAATAAGATTCGCTAAGTTCTTTCTTGCCTACGTGATAAATGGCATTTTTTTTTATTGCGCTGTTCAAATTAGTAAATCACGTAGCCCATCACGTGAACCACCATATGATCTAAAATCGAGGCTTAAAACAGCCATTTTCTACTAAATCTATTCAGTCGTATTTTAACCCTTGAGGGCTCAAGGGGTTTTTATTGTTGATGCCAGCTTGGCCTGAAGTTCCTCTATTTTTTGGAATTTAATAATTCATTCTCTAGAAACTACACAAATGCTTCATATTTATAAAAGTTCTGGGAGAAAGCTATTCAGTGGAAATTTATTCTGGAAATTCTAAACGGAAACATTATAAACTGTGATTCAATCGATGATCTGTTGCCGTCAGTACAACGACCTCATTTGACGTCATCGCCTTCCATATTGGAACGTCATCGAGATTCGAACGTGGATTCAATTAGAACTGTTTAGTGATAGGACTTATATTTTTCAATTCTAGGATTAATATTTGGATTATATTCACAAACCTTAAGTCCTATTTCATATGTTTACATTGTTTTCTAGGGAAATAAATCATTTTTGTTAAATTTATAAAGCTTGTTGGCTTCACTCTTTTTTTTGTTGCTACTTTTGTACGAGCCTACACGTAACAATACTTATAGTCTTTAGGACTACCACTACTACTACTACTACTACTAATAATAATAATAATAATAAGATGATGATGATGATAATGATGATGATACTGATGATGATGATGAATCTTAATTTAACGAGTATAACACATCTGGCAATGTAAGACCCATCTGCCATGTGGTCCTCAAATTTTGCTAAAGGTTATGTTAATAGAAATATGTTACTTACATACACTCAGGTATACTCACACAGATTTAAAATGGGGTAATATGTGTAACTATTGTCGTCAATAGTTACATATATAAATAATATACCATACGCAGGTGTACACATTTCAGCATGTCAGAATTGTTATATATATATATATATATATATATATATATATATATATATATATATATATATATATATATATAAACAGAGAAAGTATGCACAATTGGAAGGACGGTTTGAGGATTTATAGACTGGATCTGTATATGATGCCATATTTTGTTGCCTTTGGATGTAACCGTAAGCCCTATTTTGTTGCCTTTCGGTGCAAGAGTAAGCCCTATTTTGTTGCCTTTGAGTGCAACGGTAAGCGATACAAAACCAATTTATACACTTTTTGAGTCCCCGTAGATAACAGGTACAGAAAAATGTTTGGACCAGCTGCTGTAGACGGCGTGACTGTAATCACGCCGCTAGAGCTCCCTTTGCTGATTCCATTTTTCCAAGGAACATTATGAGTGGAGTCGAGAAGTTGAGAAAGGCCGCTATGCCTGATATTCCGCTCAATAAGTGTTCAGAATCCTAATAAAGAAGGGAGAAGCCTCCCTCTCCCCAAAACCTAGCGTTCGATTAATATCAAAATCTGTCTCCACATTATCCTCAAGTTAGAATTAATATATGTCCAAAATAACAAATCAAATCTATTTCATAATAGATACATTTATCGACCTATATACTACTTATAATTATCGCTTTTTGTGTGCACAAGAAAAGAAGACAAAATAGTAGACAGGCGACTTGCTTAGCGATTGGTGCTGCAGGTGAAGATAATCCCGCGATCACCTTTAAAGTACCTGCTAGCAATCAACTAACAATGACACCGCGACCAGTTTCATAATATGTCGCATAAACGGGTGTTCACGCGTTAAAAACTGCGGGTCTCACATGTCCACATACGACTCTCATTATATTAAATATCAGGTCATTCTCAAATGTATAGATGTGTTGACAATATTACACAACGAAGATCTACGACGTGCCCGTCTTGGTCTATAAGGGTAAGACGAATATGTGTCATCCGATTATTATGACATGGAAGATACACGGGTGCTGCGGGCGTAATTGAAATCAAATGACCTGGTTCAACGGTTGGTGAAGACCCAGACAATAAATAACCCTGAACAATTACGCCTGTCGTTTCAGACCTGCTTCCATACTACTGTTGACAGCATCACATGTTAAACATATTTGCATCGTTGAGGTAATTCTATGTCAGGCGCGATATGGTATCAAGTCACTGTAGATAATTGTTCTTTTTCGAGAAGATCTTTGGACCAACCAAGAACTGTTCTCAACTGTTCTCAATGACGACTGTCCAATGTGAATCAAATATTGCGGTGATTCAATTGCTGAAACGGAGTTGGTTGTGGGCTCATGACCACGTATAGAAATTCTATAGCCTTTACTAGTAAACCCCTAAATTCATCGTCCGACCCTCATATTAATTGAGGTAGTATCATATACGCCTGGTGGAAGTTCTGCTATATAACAAGTTGTTCCACGATCTGCTGAAAACACAAATGAGTTGTTTGCTGGCAGGCTACCAAATGGCAATGATCATGTATTAGGCCAACGGTAATAAATTCGCAACTCAAGTGTGCCTGATTCACCAGCAGTAACAGGTGTCGAAAAGGTCGGACTGAATTCTGGTTTCGTATATGAGATTGTGATCATAGAAGTAAAGCAAGGGGTTGTACTTACAACAACCTATTGCATCACAGCGTCTCAATTGTTTCAGAACTCATTATCGATTTTGTACTATACATCATTGACACGTTTAGCAAGTTCGTGCATCAACACGCAGTATGTTTTCTTTCCATATCATTGGTGAGCACCCGCTCACAATTCGATGTGACTTCATTAATGACTTCTGGTGCGTTGTTGCCCGCACGAATTGATTCCACAAGTATTTCCAATCGATTAATGAGGTCGTTAGGGTCATACAGTTCACCAAGGCCTTCTCGAATTTTGGTTGTTGATGGCGCAACTTTGTTTTACCTGTTCTCTTATCCAGTCAGAATATTCTTCCACTGTGCAAATTTGAGGTTGTCATTCTAGCTGATTGTTCTTCTTTTTATTTATTTTTCGGTGCAGGAGTACGTTTTGATTCTTTCTGTGTAAAAAATGTAAGGTGTTCCGGTTGCTCTTCTTCCTGATCTTCTTTCTGTTTGCATTTACGCAAAGCTTGACGTTCTTGATATTTTTTCACCTCACGTTTAAACTCCTTCCACTCTTTACCTGTTGACATACGCTTATTAATCCTCTCCTGATATACCCGCTTGGCCCAATTGTCAGCTGCTTTCTTTTTGGAACGAACCTTATAATTTACCTATACATATTTTGTCAAATCGTTTGGAACATTACCTGCAAATGCTTCAAGATAGTTTTCGATTTGTTGACGGTCATGCTCGGTAAATATTCGAGCACGTGTTAACTTCGACTTGTGCTTGGGTGGTGTCGTTGTCTCGGCCGCCTTTTCTTGAACCTCTGGACCTAAAGGGCGCGCTGGCAAGCGTGTAATAGTTGCTTTTATGGCTTGTTTATATGCTTGGTGTGCTTAGATATTTTATGAAATGGACTCAGTTCTTCTTGTTTTCCAGTTAGAGATGCAACTTGTTCTATTGATGCTCACGTTTCCTTTGCAATATCCTCGGCACGTGCCACAATTCCTTTTCTTGTTTTAATCAGCGGTAAAATGTTTGTTTAAACCCCGCTGTGAGGTCTTTTCGTGCAGTTTGTTGCAGTCTGGAAATATGATACCATGCTTGGATAATTTAGGTGTTGCATGCACAGAAAAGTCAATGACAGAAAAATCTGAAACATTTTCAGTTCTTTTTCTTCCTCGTAATGCCGTTGAATAATATAGTATATAATACAATTATGTCTTCATAATGTGTACGATGTCGCACAAAAACACGTACTGCAAATCGAACTCGAATTCAAACACGTAATGGACAAGCTGAAATTACTGGAACTTGTGTTCGAAGTGGAGCAAAGAAGTTCACGTTTATATGACCTTCCAGTTCCATCGGCCGCAAACAAGCTGGATTGAAAAATATGAAACGTCGGCAGTGATATCATTTATGCATTAACAAAGCAAACCAGGAAGACCACGAAGTAAATACCCTGGTGAAACACACATCCCTGGATAAAAGTACCGTGGGCCAGGTACACGGCTTGATATACAACTTGATTCTAACAACCAACTAAAGCCTGGTGAAGCACCAGTAAATCGTGTGGATGCTGCATTTTACCTACATGATCTTGCTTATAAAGCATCGAATAATATCCGTGCGAGTCAACGTGCCTGCGTGAATCTGATCCTCGAATTGAAGCCGAACCAGGTTCTGGAGAACGAACCGCAGGATGGATCATAAAAGGAGGTATGAAGGTCAAGATTGATGTGGGTGTAAAGCCTCTCATGGACAAATCCACTCATTGAAAGTAAACAATATTAATAGAAACGACCAATATACACAAAATCAGGACATTATCAAATATATACTACAGTCAGAGTAAATATTAGAAAGGTTAAGCGCCATGGAAAAGTTAACAAGCGAGGGAAAGGTCACGCACAGGGTTGGTCGAGCATGGTTGGTCAAACAAGCATTGTGGCAAATTACCTGCCAATACCAAGAACATCTCCAGGTGGATTGTTTCATGTCAAAACACCAAATGAGGTTAACCAGGCTGATCTCTTATTTCCTCTACATGATGGTGTACGTGATCGAAAAGGTCGATTGCACATATACGTGTTAACCATTGTTGATGTTACTACCAGATTCAAAAAAGCTGAGCCGTTGATGTCAAAAGATTCTGCAAGTGTCTCAGATGCACCCGAGTGCATTTATAAACGTTTAACACTGCTATGGCCACGACTATTACAAGTGGATTCTGCTAAAGAAGTTGTCCCAGCTGAAACGTCACGTATTTTTCCATGTGTTTTTTAATAACACTTATTAGTGATTTTGTTGCCGTGAGTATTGCTTGCATAATCAAGTGACCATCATACCAGCGCAGGTTATGAAGCACTATAGGGATTGTATATTACAATCGTTGTGTGCGGCTCCTTGTATGCGCCAGTGATGTGACAATGGTCACAAACTTTGGAAGCTGAACTTCTAGTTTCATCGGTGAATCTAAAAGCTCCAACAATGAGTGGCTGCGGAAAACTCACGAGTGTTACCGCAGTTCATAATTTGTTAGTGGGTGAATAGAGCTGCTTTCGAATCGATTTCACTTTAACTTCAATCGATTTAAGAAACACCTCAGCCGAATCCTTGCCTCGCTATAACATTCGTGTTTCAATTTACCCATCACACCTAACTAATCTATAACAGAATCCGCATGAGACTTTTTTGGCGACTTGTGTTGTTTGGTCGTTGAGACATTCGAATTTTCAATAGATAATATAAGGGACTTTTATCTTTCGTTGTAAGGCAGTACATTTGACAATGTTTTACCATGATTTTGACATTATTGTTCACTGCGGTATCTTACTGATCTCACCACAATAAAAGTCATGGTCAGTGAACAGTTGTTTGGTGTTAAATACATGCATACAACGTCTGCATGGATATTTCTTACCGTCGTACATGCTGTGTTTGTTAAGCAACAAGACAAGTTTCTTTATCGATGCGTAATGCAATACTGACTTTGAATCTTTCGTAGCGCTCAGCAACATCAATCTGGGTTTGTCCGTATTGCCCATGTGGGGACAACGCAAGCGGATAAAAGCCTTTATAACAGTAAACATATTAACAGCGTTTAAAATGTGTTCAGCGTGGCCTTCGTAACCTGCACGGGAAATTCAATATTGCCAAAATCGAGTTCACCTAGTTGCTGATGGTATTTTCGGGGCTGGTCCTTATTGTCACTAGCGGGATGTAATGCCAACAAAATTTACAATTCAAAACATCTATTACCAACATTCTTTACATTTATTACAGACCAAGGAGGAACCCACTCTGGTGTTGGTATGTAACTTGATATGGGGAGATATGTTGCTCGACTTGGGAAAATCGGTCAAGAGTCCATCAGGATCCTGATTTGGCGTATTTTTTAAAACGTATCGAGAATCTTTTCAATGCCTTTATCGATTTCGTCATTTATGGAGCTGGCATCGCAACGGTTAAGGATTGTTTTATGGTTTAAAATTCATCCTTGTGACGACTTAGCGGCATATCTAAATGCGCATTAAGAACAATATCAGCTTTAACTCCATTTTGGTCAGAGCGTTGTAACACTGATGTGATTCCATGAATCATATTTGCTAACAGTTGTAGGACGTCTTTTCCTGGTTTGTATGTGTGTGTGATGATCACCACGTAATTTTCTAATTCACCACTACGCGTATGAAATGTAACCTCAGATACTTATAATTGTTTTCTCACCAACATACTCAGCAGTCTCGTTAGCAACATAAGTTGCAATACGTTTCTGTTAATAGGCTGACGGTATCGTTTATCCCCAAACGTACCTAATATTGCAAGTATATCAGCCTTTCTTGCATCTCTTGGTATTCGTATATAACGCTCATGTGCAAATTATTTCAGTTGTTGTACCGTTGTTTTATTAGCAATCGATGTTGTATTGGCAACCGGTGGTGCATTAACAGCCGTTGTTGTGATATCTGGGACAACACGTTGATCCGATAGAACTATGGGGCACAATAATTGAAGTATATCAGCTTTTCGCATACAACTTGGTATTCGCATTTCATGCTTTTGTCCGATTTGTTTTAGCTGATGCACAGTTGGCGTGCTTATATAGGGGAAATCCTTCTCTAACTGTCAATAACTTGTTTTAAATTTTGTATTTCACTAGGATCATGAACTGCAATTGCTTTAATCCTAGCTATTATTTCATTTATATCTGTATCGGTTTGGTTTAGTTTTGTATCTGTTTCGGCTGTTTGTAAAGTAACAACTGTTTGTGCAATCACTTTGTGTCAGTCTCTGTTAACTTGTGTGATAATATTCAGGATCAAAAATCCATATGGCCGGCAAAGATGATTATGTGATTTGACTCCGATATCACATTTAAGATATGGTCGAGCACCAGACCAGTACGTAACACCTGGAAATGTCTTTTACAATATTCCTAATGACATGTTCTGCCGCAGCGTTCATATTTTGCAAGGCATAAACTTTGCATTTGTTGCGTCCCAATGCCAATGAGCTTTATATATATGTAAAAGCATCGTTTGACGCATAAATGATTCACACTGTCATGATTTCGTTTAACATAGATACTCGTTGCCTCTCTTTCATATCCTCCTCAGCATCAAATGTTACACAGATACTGATGCTGGACGGATACAGAACTTTACAAAGTCCATCACGCGAATTTATGGTAATTCGAAATGCTAGATCAAACTTATTCAAATAAAAAGGCTTGTTTGTTTGGAATCAATATACAATGCTGCAAGAGTAGATGTAAATTCATCTGCAAACGAGGATGAAATAAATTCCAGGTTACTCTCAGATAAAAGTAGTTCAAATTACATCTCACCGAGTATTACACCAACTCGAATACGACCAGACATGGTAAGTTCGTATCCAGCAACATCAAAACTCTTGCAGTCTTGGTCAATTTCCTCAATAGTGCTTGCTTCGATGCTTTTAATAATAGTTTCTTAAAATTGTTTCCAGGGCTTGTGTCGATCCTATTGCGCACCGTTATTCCATATTTCATAGATATACGTTAGATTTGAGAAAATGAATGAAAATTATTGAACTATCTGGGGAAAAATCAGAAAAAAATGCCGAGTTATACGAACAAGATGCCATCTTAGAACGACAGTGATATTAACTTTGTTTTGTAGTCCATTTTAGTCCCGGTAAATGGTAACCGGTTTGATAAAATATGGAAAAATGCAATATTTATATACAAACTTGAGTGTCAAAACAGTACAGTGTTCCTTCCTAGTCTTTAATAATTGCGGTCATATAGTTCCAGTTTGAAGTTCGAGAATTGGAAACGGTCACTAACCGTGTTCAATGTCTAAAGGTCACCGGCCATACTCTAACATTTTTATTTTTACATCCAATTTGCATTACATGATTAAACTGAGTTATACTCGCACAAAAAGAATTTAAAAATTATCAAGTGTAAAGAAGAAATAATAACTTAATTACTCGAAGTAGAAGTATACAACGCTGTAACTTCTCCTTAGCTACGATTTCCCACCTATAGTGGACGCCAACTGGAAATGACTTACATTTATCCCCACAAGACTAAGTACATGCTACTTGTTGTAGAAATATAAAACACTATAAACTATGGATAGGGAACATTAAGATTAAACTATTGAAAACTAATTTACTATTCAGCCTTACATCGACATGCTTGCACGACGCACTAGATTATGTCGCTTTCAAACTGTTCCATTGTTTCAGCTTATTTTCAAAATTTCCATTAATACAGGATTGGCTTTCCTATGTAGACTGACTTTGTAAAAAAAGAGTCAGAAATCTGCACACTTAAAAGAAACCAAACGAACCAAAGTTGGCTTCCTAATCTCGGCCGACCACATTAAAAAAAAAATAAAATCGGTACACTTAAAAGAATCCAAAGACAGTTTCCGGGGTAGGCTTGCTTTGTAATAAAATAACCTTTGTATATGATACCCTGTCGGTAAGTTTAAGCAATGAATTTATTGCTCGCTGCCGCTTGTGCTTATTTATCTCCCGGGCTTATATTTGTTTACCATAGGTAATCATAATTGATACAAAAGTTCATTGATGTTCGTAGAGTAAATAATATACAAAGCAATAACTTGCTTTGATAACACTTGTGTAACCCATGTTAGCGAAAAGATTATCATTTGCACTCGCAGTGAATGTATTTTCAAATAATGATTTTTATTTGCGAGATACTATCTTATTGTTAATCTTGATACAATAGAGTCTTGGTCATTTTGCACTTTATAACGTATCGTGCGTGAATGGCAGGTGCCTTCAAGCAATCGGGTGATATTCCCGTCCGTTTGCGATTTTGTTATCTGACATAAGCGATACACACTACAGTAAGGATGCAAGCCGGCATCTGCTACATATACGGAGTCGTGAAGATATTTTGTTTTCTCTAATAAATTTCGCATGATAAAAAATAGAAGGAATAAATAATAACAATGCAAGGTTAGTTTCTTTCATTTTATTTTTCAAATAAGTGAGTTGTTTATCTATTTTATTGTAACTTGCAGTGGCGGGGGGGGGGGGCACAAATTCAACACAAAATTATTTCGTTTCTTCAGTCTTGGGACATATACCTTGATGAAAAAAAAGTTTCACCATAAGTTCTGGGACAGGAAAAAAAATATTTTATCCTGTCCCGATATATATGGTAAATAAGGTGTGTGTGGATATATAAATGACTAATTCTACAGACTTGTACACCTATGAATGATAAACATCCCAAAGTAATACCTTATGTGCCTTTTATAAAATCTTTTTGAGTTCATATTGGCTAAAATGATGCTAAATAAAGAATTTGATCAAAGTCTACGCTCTGCACGTTCAAAAATATGACTATTTTAAACATTAATATGTTATATCTGCAGTAACATTAATGTACTGTAATCCCTTATTTGATTTCTTTTACATACGCTCTTTCTATCCCTCTTCCCATATGCACCACAGACCTTACCACAGGATTTAGGAGGATTTAGGACCTTCCCATCCTTCACCCTATTCGATCCCACAGCTTCAATCCACATTTTTTGTGGCAAACAGGGTCTTTTTCTAAAAAGAAAGAACCCTTTTGTCCCATCAACACTTATTTGGTTACATCCGTATGCAATACAGTGCACCATATTTGCTGTACAAAAGCACGATCGTAAGATATATCCCATAGACATTTACGTGGGGATATCAAACACTTGAATGGCTCGGTTGAATAGAAGGTATAAATGTACGTGCTACGAGTCTAGGCTCTTACAAAAAGTAACAGAAAAGAGTGAAGACAACAAGCTTTGTAAAATTTAACAAATAATTTATTTCCCTAGAATACCAAGTGAAAAATGAGGAAAAAGAACTTAAGGTTTTACGAATCAAATCCAAAACTATTTCAAGAATTAAAAAATAGAAGTCCTAGTATTAAAAAGTCCTGAATGAATCTGAGTTCGAATACATTGAAATCCAAAATGGAAGGTGATGACGACTGTTGTAACCTGCGAGGTGCTGTTGTGTCAAAAGTTTATTGTTGAATAACATAAAATATAAATTTCAATAAATGTCTATATCCAAGAATTTTGTAGGAGCACTTATGTATTTCCAGGGAAAGGAATCACTTGAATTCCATAAAATAAAAAGATTCAGCTCAAACTGGTCACAACAAAACACAACTTAATGTATCAAATATTTTAAGCCCAACCAACAATCTTCTATGAAGACAACAGTTATACACTAATTTAAACGCAAAACAGATTCCAGGATGAGTGACAATCTTCAAGAAAAAAATCGAAATTTTGTTATGGAATTTGTCACGTCGTCCAGGTATGACCTTGATTCAACTTAACAATTCTTACTATGAGAAAGATTTAAAAAAAAAAAAACGTTGTTTACCAAAACTGTCACTGACGCTGAAACAAGGTCAGAAACTAGATACAGTGTTTCTATTATTAGGTGTTTATCAATGAAATAAAAAAGTCAGGTCAAACAGAACTGATCTAAAATTCTGGACAATGTCAAATCCAGTAAACAAAGTTACATTACAATAGCATGTAATGGAATAAAATTTTTTTAAAACTAACAAATAATTAAATTAAATATACATAACACTTCCCCCATAAAGAAAAACAAATATTTACATAATAAACCTTTCTTTTTACCATAGGTTAATTATACATGAGGTTTATAAAAGAAATAAAATAAAAATAAATCTTATGAATATACAAAATATACATGAAATAATATATTTATATACCCGGGAAAATACATCTGCTACTAAATCGTCTTTTTCCTTGATGTACCTGATCTCAATATTATATTCCTGTAACAAGAAACTCCAGCTTAATAATCTTTGAATGTTTCATTTTGCCGATAAAAGTAAGGGGGTTGTGATCACTAAACACAATAATCGTAGAAGGAGCTGAACTAATGTAATCTTCAAAATGCTGTAATGCCAATATCAAAGCCAAACATTCCTTCTCGATTGCTGAATAATTTCTTTGGTCCTAACTTAATTTCTTAGAAAAATAGCACATTGGATGATCAGCACATTTTTTATCTTCTTGAATCAATACTGCTCCAACCCCAACATCACTTGCATCAGCAGACAGATTAAATGATTGACTGATATTTGGAGCTGTAAGAACTGGTGTTCTCTTAAGTATGGCCTTTAACTTATCAAAAGCTTCTTGACATTTTTCAGTCCAATGAAACTAGGATTGTTGCTCAATAAATTTGCCAGAGGTTCAGCAATTATGGAAAAATTGGAACAAAATTTCCGATAGTATCCAGCCATACTGAAACATCGCATCAGTCGCTTTTTACTGATAGGCACAGGGAACTCAGAGATAGCCTTGACCTTAGCATCTATAGTGTTACGTATATGTAATTAAACTGCTTGTGTGTTAGTTTTAAAATTCTTTTTTATTTTGTTTTTGTTTCATTGCATTTTATTGTAATGATTATTGAAAGGATTCGAAATTCTTTTTCAGTAATTCGATATTTTCTTTTACTAAATGTTATTTATCTAAGACGTAAAATGTGTTACATGAGAATTATTTTTAGTTAACCTAGTTCGTCTTAGGTTCGGGAAGTTTGTAAACAGGCAGTTAAAATGATTGGTCAGTATCAGGGCCATATTTTCCTTGCGTGATCACCATGTGTAAACAACGTTTATATATTATTGGTTTTTAAGTGGGGCTACACTGGCGTACGTGATGGATCTCTTGTAGTAAGAGACCACATGACCCAACTCGCGAGACTTGAAATGATATTTTTGGGGTTTAAATACGCATTTTTAATATTCTTCTGGGAGAGTCATTTTAACATCTTGAAAGAACAAGGTGTTATTTTTATTTGTTGCCAGATTGTTTGTTTTTCTTATGGGTTTTGGATTTAATAATTTATTCTCCTGGAAACTCAACAAGTTGACTCTTTTTTAGAAAAAATTCTGAAAGATATTCATGGAAATTTATTCTGGAATTATTCGGAACCAAAAACTGTGATTCAACTGAGGAATTGTTGATATTCGTACATTGGACCACATCTGACGTCATCGCCTTCCATATTTGTATGTCGTCGAGATTCAAACCTGGATTCTAATATAACTATTTAGCGATAGGACTTGTGTTTTCATTCTTAGGATCAAATTTTGGATTATATTCACAAACCGTAAGTCCTATTTACCAATTTTTACATTGTTTTCTAGGGAAATAAAGTATTTTGTTAAAATATACAAAGCTTGTTGACTTCACTCTTTTCTTCTGTTACATTAGTACGAGCCTACACGTAACAATAGGTTTAACTTATCAATGTCCCACAATAAGTTCTATAAATGTTACACAAGCAGGGCAGAACTCACTTTTGGATACATTAATTGTCAAACTTGCATCAGTGAGGCTGTCAAAGAATTTCCGAATTGTTGCTAAATGTTCTTTCCAGGTGTCGTTGTAGATGATGATATCATCGATATAAGCATCACAATTATCTAGACCAGAGGTAATCATATTCATTAAACGTTGAAAAGTACTTGGCGAACCTTTCATCCCGAACGGCATTACCTTATATTGATAAATTCCATCTGGAGCTACGAATGCCGATATTTCCTTTGCCCTTTCCGTCAGTGGAAATTTCCAAAATCCTTTCAGAAAGTCAAATTTGGTGACATACTTTACATTTCCAATTTTATCAATGCAGTCATCGATTCTTGGTAATGGAATTGAATCTGTTTTATTCACACTGTTCACCTTTCTATAATCAGTGCACATGCGGAGAGTTTTATCTGGTTTCGGAACAAGTATACATGGTGAACTCCAGTCACTGTTACTATGCTCAATGAAAACATTTTCCAGCAAATACTGGATTTCTTTTTTCAAGTATTCCTGTTTGAGAGGGTTCATCCTGTATGGGTTTTGTTTCACAGGTTTGGAATTTACAATTTCAACGTCATGGCAAATATTGTTTGTTCTTGTAGGAACATCTGGAAATAAGTGCTCATATTCAAATAATAACTGTTTATGTTATTCCTTTCTTCTTGTTGCAAACGTAGATGTTTCTGGTCCAGGTTATTCATAGTTTCTGAATTCTGAAGATTTGTCACTCTAAAATCAAAGGAATCCGATTCCATTCCTTCACTTAAATCCTCACTGACTGGGGCAGGTACAACTAAATTAATTGCACGATTAACCTGGCTATCTCTCTCTCTCAACATACTGGTACTCCTATAATTTATTTACATCCCAGGAGCACTATTATTATAATTTAATTCATTCATTTTCTTCTTAACTTTGGAAGGGCCGTAATACCTGAGCTGAAGAAAATTTAAGAGAGACAGAACTCTATCAACAGACTCAAAAGTTCTCTCCATTGTAGTTCTGTCAAACCATAATTTCTTTTATGACTTGAATTGCTGAATGCCAAATTCAAGCATAACTGGCTGGAAAATTCCAGACATAAAATTGACCCTTGATCAGATTGGACAGATTTGGGAAGGCCAAATTGAGTAAAAAACTTTATCAAAGCTTTTACCATTGTTTTAGTGTTAATATTCCTCAAAGGAATTGCCTGTGGGAATCTTGTTGACGCACACATTATGGTCAACAAGGATTGGTTACCTGACTTGGTCTTAGGTAAGGAACCAACACAATCTACCATAATTCTGCTAAATGGTTCGTCAAATGCAGGAATAGGTTGCATATGAGCCTTAGGTATCTTCTGATTGGGTTTTCCTACCATTTGACAAGTATGACCAGATCTGCAGTACTTACGAACATCACTTTTGATTTTTGGCCAGTAGATGTGATTCAAGATCTTGTGATAAGTCTTATTAATCCCTAAATGACCAGGCAAAGGAGTTTCATGGGCCAGACTAAGTATTTCCTGTCTGTAAGATTTTGGAACTACAATTAGATAGTTTACTGAGCACTCATCAACAGCCGGTCCCTCGAGAGGTCTCCATTTTCTCATAAGAATTCCATTTTGAATGAAATAACAGACGGGTACTTTAGTGGCTTCAGTTTCACTAATGGCCCTTTGAAACAATCAGGAGATCTCTTTTTTTTTTTCCTGTTCGACAACAAGTGATTGTTGTTTGTCACCGTGATTAGAAAAAAGAGAATGAGTAGTTAAAAGAGGATCACTGTGTTCAATACCTTTTGATTGATCCAAACAAGGAGTGAAAGTGCCCTCATCAAAAGCCTGACGAATACATGTGTCAGCTAGAGAAATACTTTCCTTATCAAAATCATTCTCAAGAGCTTTCTTTGCCATAGCTCTAGTAGCTGCACAAGCTAGGTATAAATCAGGGAATTCTTTTTCAATAGAAGCGGCTTTCTGATCCAAAGAAGGCTTGTCAGTTACAAGTGGATTAACCACAACCTTATCTCCAGCTAGGTCATTGCCTAGTAATAAATGAATGCCCTGAACGGGCAAAGAAGACACTATTTCGACTGTCAAAGGTCCTGAGACTAAGTCTGATGACAAATTTATACAGTGGAGAGGAACATTAACAAAGCCGCACTCTAGTCCCTGAATAAGAACACTCTCATTAGAAGAAGACTTCTCAGAAGAAGGCAAAATACCTGATAATAAAAGACTCCGAGAAGCTCCTGTGTCCCTTAAAATTTCAATAGGGATAGGATTCGCTGAATCACGCAAGAGTGATATAGAACTCTTCGACATGAATGGTTCATAATTCTCCATAACAAAAATCAGACTGGGGTTTATGAGACCCAACAAATGTATTGCTTTCAATACATGACTGTGATGTTGACCTCTTAGAAAAAAAAAGAGCATTTGGAATAGGTCTGTCTTGATTCTGATGCTTACGTTTCAATTTGAAGCAATCAGAATTAACGTGTCCTTTCTTCTTGCAATAAGTACACGTAGGAAGAGACAAGGATTTTTGATCAAGCTTATCAGAAGCTTGATTTTTAAAAGTTGTGCCAGATTGAAATTTAGAAAGTCTCGTATTAGGCTGAAATGCCTTTTTACCAGAAGGCTGCTGAGTGGAAGACGTGCCTACAAAAGAAACTTGATGAGCTAAGAAATACACGTCAGCAGTACGGGCAGTATTTTGCAATGTTTCAACCTTACGCTCATCAAGATAAGTATTAATGACACTATGGACACGGTTCTTGAATTCTTCAAGTAATACAAGTTGTCTGGGACTTTCATAATCTTGACAACTTTCTTGGCTGAGCACCATCTATCACATTGTCGTGCTTTTTTCCGATGCAAATTCGACATAGGTCTGGTCAGTTGAATTTCTTGAATTCCTAAAACCTTGTCGACAAACCTCAAGGACTAACTCATAACCCTTCAAGATATAGTTTTTAACCACATCATAGTCAGCACTTTGTTGTAGTGATAGTGAAATGTACATATCACGAGCTTTACCGGTAAGTACACATTGTAATAATATAGTCCAGTACCCTCTTGGCCAGTTCAAAGTTTCAACAATTTTCTCAAAATGTACAAAATACTGATCTACTTCTTATTCAAGAAAAGGAGGTACTAACTTGATATTTCTTAAAACAGCAAAAGTAGGGGAGTGTTTTCCTTTGCCAACTCTAAATCTTTTAACCTAATTTGAAATTCTCTTTCTCCCTTTTCTCTTTGCATTTGCATTTGCATTAGATTATATTGTTTTTCTTTCTCAAACTGCATTTGCCTTTTCTCCCTTTTTCTTTCCATTTGTATCATTTGTATCTAACACTGAACCTGTCTTATCTCTAATTCCACCTTTTTTAGCTGTACTTCCATTTTCAAATTTTCCAACCACTCGTAGGTAAAATTCCAAAAATTCTCTACTTTTGATAATATTGTAAAATAAAGTCTGTTGATTTCACTAAAGATTTTTAAAATGTAAAATAATACTTGGGATTTAAAAAATTTAAAAAACTAGGGGAATTTAAATTTCAAAAAACAAAGTTTTCTGAAATATTTTAGCCAAAATTCATATATCCCAAGGACGAGCGCCCAATTTTCTGATACGAGTCTAGGCTCTTACAAAAATTAACAGAAAAGAGTGAAGAAAACAAGCTTTGTAAAAATTAACAAATAGTTTATTTCCGTAGAACACCAAGTGAAAAATGAGGAAAAAGAACTTACGGTTTTGCCAATCAAATCCGAAAATAATCCAAGAATTACAAAAATATAAGTCCTTGTAATAAAAAGTCCTAAGTGAATCTGAGTTCGAATCCCGATGAAATCCAAAATGGAAGGTGATGACGTCTGTTGTAACCTGTGATGTGCTGTTGTGTTAACAGTTCTTTATTGAATCACAGAAAATATTTATCCAGTTTTGAATTTCATATAAATTTCAATAAATGTCTATATCCAAGAATTATGTAGGAGCACTTATGTATTTCCAGGGAAAAGAATCACTTTAATTCCATAAAATAAAAAGATGCAGCTCAAACTGGTCACAACAAAACACAACTTAATGTGTCAAATGTTTTAAGCCCAACCAACAATCTTCTATGAAGACAACAGTTATACACTAATTTAAGACGCAAAACAGATTCCCTGATGAGTGTCAATCTTCAAGAAAAAATAGAAGTTTGTTATGTTATTTGTCACGTAATCAAGGTATGACCTTGATTCAACTTAACAATTATTGCTATGAGAAAGATAAAAAAAATAAATAAAAAAAGGTTGTTTACCAAAACTGCCACTGACTCTGAAACAAGGTCAGAAACTAGATACAGAGTTTCTATTATTAGGTGTTTATCAATGAAATAAAAAAAAATCATGTCAAACAGAACTTAATTGAAATTCTGGACAATGTCAAATCCAGTAAATAAAGTTACATTACAATAGCATGTAATGGAATAAAGAAAAATTTAAAACTAACTAACAAATAATTAAATTAAATATACATAATAGTAGGTCATATCCGTTTTTGGCACTCGGAAACTACCGATTGTTTACGAAGATTGCCGAATAATTTTTTCAATTAAAATAGCGGATTCTTAAGTCTAATTAAACACTTTTATGGTGAACATACATAACAAATGCGTTTTTTATGACTATAATAATATCACACGTTTGTACAATATAGGTGGCCAATGACCTTTAAATACATTGCAAATAGAATACTAATTGAGAAACAGTCAAATAGAGCCAGTTTTAAGTCATGATGAACGTCCGTGATGCATACTAATCGGATAGTATGTCAGATTTCGACTATTACAGATTCCTCGCTGGTACTTCGTTTAGTTTTTATTGTTGGCCCAAGAATTTAAAAAATTTGATTGAATATAGAAAAATGAACATTAGTTGCTCACTGGAGTTATGAAAAAACACAGATCTGCAGTAGTATACTAATAGGCTGATCCTAAAGCAAATGCAGATTCTGGACCAGAACTCCAAGGGCCTGTTGGATTAACTTTTTTAGTGATAAAATATTTTTTTTTCTTCAGTATACTAATAGGCTGATCCTCAACCAAAAACAGATTCTGGACCAGACCCCCCAAATTTGTCGGAGAAAGAATAAAACTTTTTTGATAGAAATTTCATATTGAACAATGAAATATTATATAATATGTATCATTATAATCCAATAAGACATGTTGGGTTTGATCTAACAAACAGATTTTATAAGAGATTTGATTCAATAAAATCAGCCTCATGCTATTCTGGCATAAAACCTAAAATAATAAGCGACTGTATTAAAAAACTTGGATATCATATATCACCAAAATATGGGTCAGTATGGTTATTCGCAACTGAAAATGACGAACGAATAGTAGGTTGGTCAGATGATTTAATGACATTTATTGACAATATGGTTGATATTTTATTTGATAATGATATAAAAAAAATAAACATCTACTGTTGTAACCATATTTTATGATAATTTTTTTCGTACCTGCTGACTCTCATTGGTAGGATATCCGTTAACATACTGTCAATAATACGTAACTCACGTATTAAATCGTCCATATCCTATTTTACACCTCGCAAATAAGATCGTATTTGATCAAATAATTTTTTGTAAGTGATACTTGCTGTTTTACAAGAATTTTTTTTTTGTTTCAAGTTTAGGTTCAATTTTTTTTACAAGTGTTGAAAGAGAGACACCGACACCAGATATTATTAACAAAAACGGATTTAATAATGCTCCACTTGAGATTATACCAGAGCTAGTCATTAACAATGGTAAATATGATATTACTCGAAGTATTCTACGGTAGTATTTATAACATTCCTTTACACACCAAAGGTTTTTGTGATAAAATTTACAATATTGCATTAGTGCGTCAACATCTTGTTTTGGAATTTCTTCTGAAATATGGTTGAAATCGATTATATGTTTTTTCATTATACAATACTTTATACAAAGACAAAAGTTCTAGTAACAACAATCGAATCAAGAAACTCGCGGAACTTATTCTTATTAGGATCAGCTATAAAAATTCTGTACTTGTCATAAACATCTAACGAAATATCCTTATATCGTTCATCTGTTAGTACCTCATTTTTCTTTAACCAAGCGTATGAGTCAAAAGTAATTCCTACTTCAACCGCATACAAATCTGTTTCATTCACTAAATTACTTTAATCGCTTTCTGTTTTATCAATATAACCTAATACCAAGCTTATTTGATCTAACGTGTAATTTTTTAAAACAAGATGTTGTCTGATAATTACATATGCGGCCACAAAATTTGCTAGCATTAATTTTTTGAGCGATTTTAGTTCAATTGTTATCAGACCAATATCAGAAGCTACTTTTAACATTAATTTTTGATATGGTTTTGTAAGTATTTTCTCGACTTCATTGTAATAATTTCGTAATAACAATTGTTTAGAGCGCTGGATTGATGGAAATGAAATATCATCTTCTTCATCTATATCAAAATAAGAATCAGGCTTTGCTACTAAATCTGTTTGGCTCACTTTATCAAAAAACTTTTCTCGCTCAATATCATTAAGATCACTAATTTCATCGTCAAAATTTTTGATTATCTTTATAGATCTGTCAACAATAATCGGATCAAATTCTGGTCTTTTACGTGTCATTGACAAAATTGCATTTGAGTATGCTTTAATAATTAACTCAGTGTCTGGTGTCATAGTAATGATTTTACTTATAGTTTCTTTGTCGTGGTAGTACATACCGAGATACTTAAAAATTTCTCGTTTTGAAAAACTATTGTATAACTTCTTGTTTCTTTTTATTCTTATTATTTTAGATTCCATAAATCTGCTGAGGCCATCATGACTATCTTCTACAGATCTTTTTATATCATCTCTTTTACCGTAAGCTCGTGCTTTTATTAAGTCCGGTTTTATTATCAAATCTAAATTTCCAAATTCAAGCTCGAGCAATATTTTTTTTAACAGGATTTCAACTTGTCTTTGTTCTTCCAGACAATCATCAGGATGACAGTATCTACTTATCACTTCAAAATTTTCTATTGCTTCTTTAAGTTGTGGTCCTCGCATATACATAACACGAACAAAATTTTTTTCTTCCTCTAACAATAGACAGTTTATCATTGGAATTAATAACTTTTTTCTGTTATTTATCGCACGTACCGCTAGTGATTCACCCCAAAAGCGTTTTCTATGGTTAAGAATATAATCACAAAATTCCCTCGCAATAGTTATAATTGGTGGTACGACATTATTTTGTAGCATTAGATTAAATTTGATCAAGACGATATAATCGTTACGATCATACCTGATCATCGAGTGTATATATTTGAAATGCGGTCAGTCCCGGAAATGGATGTTCAGCAGCAAAAACATTAACTTGAAAATATAAGTACTTGTTAACAATATTTTCTGTCGGGACTGTAAAATATTGTGTTGTTGAAATATACGTAATTACTGCATTATATAATGTTGTCCAGTCGATATCATTGTTTGATCCTTCCAATTGCCAATTATAAATTCTCCCAACACTAGAGTTTAATCTGCCGCGCAAATGAAATTGCCAAATAGCAACTTCAGTAGGACATTTAATTTTGATCCAAAAATTTTCAACTTCTCCGTTGGTCGTCCACTCATGTCTATCAGAGAAAGCGTAATAAGGATAATTTTCAGGATAATATGATGATGCGCTTACCTCAAACCCGGCTCGGTTGTCAGTTGCTTTATAAAGTGTTGGAATATACCCAACATTGTTTTTAGTTCGTTTTACACCACTAGACAGACTATTAACATAAGCTTTATTTGTCAGATCATTAAGGTTAACTGGAACATATGTCGCAGTTATTTTTTTGTCTCTCATGTTTATATTACCTGATATTGGTCCACCGGATTTCTTAAAATATGGGGTAAGTTCTTCCTTTAACTGAGCATAACTAATAGCATCAGCATCGGCTTGTGGTGAGGTTGTTGGTAGTCCAGTTATTTTTGAATTATCGCTCATTGTAAGGTTATCTGTCATTGTGTCGCCGGTTTTGTTAAGTTTATTATCATCAACAGATTTTAGTTGTGCATAACTTACGGCTTGTGTTTGATTTAAATTTTCTGGTGGATATGCAGTCTCTAAATTTATAATTTTCTTACTCGACATATTAATAATACCTGTCATTGTGTCGCCGGTTTTGTTAAGTTTATTACCGTCAACAGATTTTAGTTGTGCATAACTTACAGCTTGCGTTTGATTTAAGTTTTCTGGCGGGTATGCGGTCTCTAAATTTATAATTTTTTTTACTCGACATGTTAATATTACCTATAATCGTTCCACCAATTTTATCCAGTCTGTTATCATCCACATACCTCAACTGTGAATAACTTACCGCCTGTGTATGATTTAAGTATGCTGGTGGATACCTGGTCTCCAAATTTATTATCTTTTTCACTGACATATCTAAGTTACCACTTAAAGTTCCGCCTGTCAGTGACAACTTATTATCGTCAACAGATTTTAGTTGTGTATAACTTACCGCTTGAGTTTGATTTAAGTTTGCTTGTGGATATCCAGTCTCTAAATTTATAATTTTTTTCCCTGACATATCTAAGTTGCCGCTTAAAGTTCCGCCAGATTTATCTAGTTTATTGCCGTCGACGGATTTTAGCTGTGCATAACTAACAGCTTGTGTATCAACAACATTTATTGGCGGGTACGCTGTTTCTAAATCTAGTACTCGTTGATTTGACATGGACAGATTTCCTGTCATTGTATCACCAGATTTTTTTAGGTAACCAGATAAATCAATATTGCCGTTTGTTATTGTAGCCGATGAATCTCTTAATGTTGTTCCAAATTTTGTATAATAGCTCATTATTTATTTAATATAACATAAAATGTATAACAAACAATGGCAAAATCACCGATATTAAATTTTGATACAGAGCGGTTGGTGAAACATAAACATAACAATGAACTTCCAGATTGTCATTATCTTATTGTTGGACGAACTGGATCAGGAAAAACAAATTTGCTTATGAATTTACTGCTGGGCAATAATTTTAATTACGATCGAGTTTATATTTTGTTACGACCCTGTAGTTAAAGTACATATGTGTTAAAATTTAAATTCTTCTAATTCTTTGTTTCATTTTTATTTCATTTTTGCATCATTAAATGTAGTTATTATTGTTATGATGATTATGTTTGCATGGGTCTAATAGTTTGTTAGAAACATCGTATTTATTTAAAACGTAAACGTGACTCGTTTAAGCACGATTTTTGTATGATAGTTTGTCGTTGCAAGCATACAGTCGGGAAAAGCTGTGTAAATGATTGGCTGTGACTACATCATTACTAATTATACTTGTTTACGCTTTTGTAATGCCCAGGTGTGATTTCGAAATCATACGTGTGCTTCGTGCATGTGTACATGAAATGACGTATTAGCTTGTTTTAAATGCTCAGTTACATGTAAGAAATATTCAGTCATAGTCATAGTCGTAGTCAGTCATAGTTGAGAGTCACATCATAACATCTTGTAGAGTTTCTAATACCTTAAGGAAAAGGTATTCCTGTGCTGGAAAGAGTTGTTCGTTCGTACGAGGAACAACATGTGTATTGTTAGTGGTGGTAGCTGTACTTCATCTACTTTCTAAATAATTATTTTCCCTGGAGAACAACCCTACTGGCTTTGGACAAAGACATTTGTTGAAATTATTTCTAAATTGGAGCAGAACAATACAATTTGTGATTCACAGTGAAAATTCTGGACATTTTGTGTTAGCCTTCGTCTGACGTCATCATCCGCCATCTTGGAACGGAACTGAGATTCAGACTGTATCAATTTAGAACTGTTTATTCACAGGACTTATGTGTTTTCACAAATTTAGAACAAATTTTTGGATCTTCTTCGTAAATCGTAAGTCTTGTTTCACATATTTACCTTTTCTCCGTGTTTTCTAGGGAAATAAATTATTTTTGTTAAAATTTACAAAGCTTGTTGTCTTCACTCTTTCTTTGTGTTACTTTGAACGAGCCGATACGTAACAATTTATACAATTAATCCACAGCAAGATAAGTACGATCTACTAAGCGAATATAATGACAAACTTCGTGATGATCTTGATGCTGGTGAAGATTTTTTGATTATCAGACAAGCAGAAGATCTTGTTCCAGTTAATCAACTTGATTCGTCCGAGCATAAAATAGTTGTTTTTGACGATATTCCGCTAAATAATATAGAGATGAATAAAATAAGATCATATTTTTCACTATCACGTAATAAGAAATGTAATTCTGTTTATTTAGCCCAAGGTTTTTACAACGTCGACAGATTTATTCGACGAAATACTGGTTGTTTTATATTATTTCCCGGACTTGACAATGTTGACGTTAGAAATATTGCAAACGAGCAATGTGGCGATGTGACAAAAGATAAATTTATTTAATTATATCATAAAGCGACAGCGGATAAATATAACTTTTTCTTGTTTGATAAACTAACACATAATCCAGCTAAAATGTTTCGTTGTTGTATTGAAAATTATCTGCAGTAAGTTTTTGTTTTATATAAAATTTATATATAATAAAATGGACAAACGAGCAAAATACAGAAAAGATATAGAAGATCTAAAAAAACTTGCTCAATCTCAAGAAGCATTTAAGAAGCGAGTACAGTAAGCACGACGCGGACAAATAACTGCTGCAGAAGCAACAGCCACAATTTTCAAACCGGTTACTGAAGCACTACTTTGAAAACAACCTGAAGTGCAAACAATGTCTCCAGAAGAACTTAAGCAACTACAGGAAAAAGGTTTTGTTGGAATTATTAAAGAACAACAAGAAGTAGCTGGTGCAAAAATTATCGCCAGATCTGACGAAGAAAAAAGAAGATTAGCTGAGGCACTTGTAAGAAATATTGCTGATCCTGCTGCTGGACGAACTGAACTAAATCGACTGATTAATAATCCACTTTTACTTGAAAAAAGATTAGCAGAATTAACTTCCCATGAGATTAAAAGTTTACTTGGAAAATTATCAGAAAAATTAGCGGATATTAAAGAACATAAAGAATTTGGCAAGATGACACTAAAGCTTTTAGATGTTGAAGGACAAAGACGATTTCATAAAAGAAAAGCATATGATAAAATAATTGATGATGATTATAATGAATTTTTAAAAGAAAATGATATACATGATATTGATGATATAAAAAATTGGCCAGAAGAAAAGTATGAAAAACTTATTGCCGATTTAGACAAAATATTTACAGATAGCGCTGCTTCTAATATTGAATTAGAGAAAGTTATGAAAGACAAAGAAATGATTGAATTAACTAAAATAATCAGGGACGGTGTCATCGCTACAGTCTTTAAACAAACAGCAATTAATAATAGACCAACAGGCTTTGGTAAGTCGTGGAATTTTCTTAGGAAATTTAATCTAAATGAAAAGAATCGCATGAAATTACGTAAAGAAACTGGCAGTGTATCAGCTGAAAGATCAGGAACAGGTGTAAAAATATATACATCAACTGCTGAAATGATAGGCAGATTAATGCTGTTGATATCATCAAAGGAAGCCGGAAATGTTGGCGCTGAAATTGATAATGACATTATTGATATACTTGATCATTTAAGATCGGAAAATTTATTAACATCTGACGAATACGAAACTTTACATAGCGATTTAATATAAATCAGAACAATTTTGTAAATGTCAATTTTGTAAAAATATAATAAATAACAATGGAAAACAGTATGAAATTGGACTAATTTCATGTACGGTTGGCATTCCATGGCTAACGTGAAAACTGAAGTAAACGATGAATTTACGTTTTATTCTCCCCCCAACGGAGTATACTCTGGCGGTGTTTGGGTAATTAAAATTCAGCAAGGAGCCTGCAACATAACTGATTTAAATAAGACGATACGCGAAATAATAACAAAAGCAGATAAAAGCGACGCTGATAAATTTGAACTAACTCCAAATTATAATACTTTACGCGCCAGAATAACATTAAAAAATGGTTTTGAAGTAGATTTTTCATTAGCAAAGAGCATAGCGTCACTGATTGAATTTACTCGTAAAAAATATGGATCTAAAGCAAGACAAACTATAACATATGACGGTGATTTTCCGGTAAATATAACCGATGTAAACACAATATTAATAAATTGCTCCATTGCGTCTGGATCTTACTCAGCTCAGGGTAGTAAAGGACAAACGATATATAGTTTTTCGCCAGATGTTCCACCGGGATCGCTCATGCAGATTAGTCCGCGGCAAGTCATTTATTATCCGCTAAATGTTGAAAATCAAATAACGAGTATAAATATGCAGTTGACAGATCAATCTGGACGACAGCTGGATCTGAATAACGAGGTTGTTACTTATTATTTACACTTACGCGTACAATAATAAAGTTATTGCGACTTTCTGATTGACATCGGTTTTATACAACCTCAGATATAATGAAACAAAAAAAATTTTACCGAAGAAAATAGTTGGTGGATTTTTTGGAAATATATTTACTAAAATTATTGAAAATGTTGTGGGAATAGCGCATAAAGTTGCACCAATTGCACTAGACGCGTCAAAAGCTTTTGCAACTGGAGCCGCATCTGCTGCTGGAACTGCTGTTGGACAAAAAATAACTGATAAAATTACTCAGAAACCAACAATCAAACAAGTTATATCAGAAATAGCTCCAACAAAAGAAACTCAACGTGCTATGATAACAACAACAAAAAAACTTTATCACCAAAAGGCGAGCAGATTATACAAAAGTTAATATCTAAAGTAACAGCGCCGCAATAAAATTATGTAATCTAATAAACAAAAAATGTCTGTCAAGAATTATCTCGATTTAACAGAAACTTATGACAAGGACAACACCGTAACAGAATTTGAATATATTGAGTATCTCGATGAAAATTCTAATGAGCCAAATAAAGCTGGTGTCAGAACATTTAATACCCGAGACGAAAATGTATTTTTATTACCTCACAAGGCAATGTTGGAAGTTCGCGGACAGATTATGACAATAGCTATTCCACCTGTCGCAATTGCAGCTGGAACAGAGGTAGCTCTTGTAAATAATGGCTGGTGTTTATTTAAAAGTGCTAGATATCAGCTGGCCAATCAAATTGTTGAAGATATTTCAAGTCACTTACAAGTTGCAAGTACAATCTTAAATATTATTTCGTTTTCTGATGATTACTCGAGATTACATGCAACTAATATGATGTGGTTTAAAGATACTGGACGTGGTTCAGCTGAATCGACCGAACTTTTCTCGAAAGGTGTTTTAGTACACGGAGCTGATGCCGCTGCAGATTTTCCAAGTGTAAGAACTTTTCTTATTGTTAATGCATCCGCGCTAGGTATAGCCGCACCAGCCGCAAACGCTAATCAAGATGCTACAAGAGTCTCGCTTACTGCAGCTTGTAATAATCTTGGTATAACACCGCCAGGAGTAGCTGCAGACGGTGTTGCAATGTTAGATTTAGTTAACGCGACAATTAGCGTAAGAAATATAAGTTACAATGAAGGTTTTGCTAGAAGAAAGGAACTTGCAGAAGGATCACGTCAAATTACAATGATGCTGCCATTAAGTATGATTTTCGGCTTTTGTCGCGATTACAACAAAGTATTTCGTGGAGTTAAACATACACTTATTTTAGATCGAGCAGAACCAAACGACTGCCTGTTTAGGTCAGGCGGAGCTGATGTACAGTTTATCATAAATAAACTTGCGCTGTGGATACCTCGAATAACACCATCAATCACAAAAGCGTTAGAATTAAATAATACACTTGATAAACTCTCAAACAAAATTCATTTTCAGCAACAGAAAATATATCAAATGGCAGTTCAAAATACCACCGACTATACATGGCGAGTTACAACAACATCAAGTGAACAACTGCCGAGGCAATTATTTGTTGTAGTTCAGCAACAAGCGCGACGTGGTAACCAACAACAAAATAACGCAATATTTGATAATACCGATGTTAGACGAATACATGCTAGACTAAATTCAAAGCAATATCCAGAACGAGCAATAGAATGCAATTTTACCGATGACGCTAATAAAAATGTTACTCGACCTTACACGTACCTACTCGACGCAACACAAAAATATCAAGATGTCGGAGACAGATCTCAGATATCAGTAGAGGAGTTTCGTAAACTTTATCCAATATTTCATTTTGATATTAGTAAACATAATGAGCGAGCAGTTGATTCGACGGCTGATATTGAAATTACCTGGACACTTTGAGCAGTTCCAGTAGCACCGTTGTACGTGTACGCGTTAGTGATCAGCGACAGATCTATTACGATTGATTCTGTTGGAGGTAAATTGACGATAGAAGTTTAATCTGTAATCTGTATATAATGACAAAATATATTTTAAAAAAAATATATTTGACTGATGATCAAGTTAAAAAATTATCAGCTGCTGTTGCTAAGAAGAGGCAGGTACCATTAAAAATCAACCCTAACGCAGGTGCTTTAGGCACTTTAACAAAATTAATGTTAACCAAAAACACAAGTAAATAAGTATAACCGCGGAAAACCTTTTGTTTTAAATTTAAGTGCCACACAAATAACACCAATGGCAAAACATGGCGGCTTCCTTGGCCCGGCACTATCTGTAATGGCCAGAACGTTAATACCTAAAATTTTGCCGGTGTTAGACACATTAGGACTAGCAGCAGCGTCGGGAGCAGTATCTGGCGCAACGAAAAAGACAGTTGAGGGCAGTGGTATAAAGAAAATTTTTGTCTAAAGATAAATATAAAATGCCCAAACAAAAAACAGCAAAAAGGAAAACAACAACAAAAAAAAAAGACACGACCGGGGCGAAAAGGAGGATTTATTCCAATAGCTCCACTTTTAGCGGGACTAGCGGGAAGTCTACTGCCAAATCTGCTGGGAATAGGACGAGGACTAACATTACCGGGAACACGGAGATGAAACCTCTAGAGATGCAATCTCCTGCGTTAAGTAACTTTGATGTACTTGATAAGCTAAAACAAGTAAAAAATTTCCATGGAGTTTATTCCAAAGGTGAACTTACGGCGATTCCATCGCCGGGTTCCTGTGTGATAAATATACAAGATTTCAACGACGGATCTGGCACACATTGGGCAGCAGTTTATAATAACAATTACTTTGACTCATTTGGACTTCCACCGAACGACACAATAAAAAAATATATAAACAAAAAATATGAAATAATAAATTATTCCCCCAATCAACTTCAACCTATTGGAAATTCTGCTTGTGGATATTATTGCGTGATGTTTATAAAACAGATGTCTAAACCCCTGACAATGTCAGGAGATCGGCCACAGATTTTTTAAAAAATATTTTACAGTTTGACGAGCATCCTTCTCACGCCAATGATGAGATTGCACAAAATTGGAAAAATTGAATTCAATTTTGCAATTTTATCTAAATTACAAATATATAACGTCAACATATTGTCTCAAATATAAAGCTAAAACAGAAAATATCAATGAAACAACAGCAAAACAAAGAACAACAGGATAATGCTGAAAAGTATTTGCGCAATCTGCGGAAAAAGGAAAAGTATGTTTTTAAAGAAATTGTCCGGAGCTGGTTGCGTTGACAAGGTTATTTTAACAGACGATTGAAAGTTATTATTGTGAAAGTTATTTAAATAGAATGATATGCAAGTGCGATTCTGACAGAGATTTATGTCTCGAGCAAAATAAAATTGTCACATACTGTCAACAATGTAACAACAGAGAAATAATTGGAACAGGTATAGATATACATAAGGTAATTGGCAAATTACCGAAACCAAGAGGCGGTTGGACATTGCCAGGCCATAAATATACTGGACCTTATAATCCGCTAGATAAACAACTAGATGAAAATGATAATCCATTACCAGGACAAGAGCCTTACAATCAAGTTGATGCAATAGCTATGCGCCATGATATCTGCTACAGAGACATTGAACTTCCAGACCACGAACAAAATAAACACAGCTGCGATAAAGTAATGTTGGACGAATTTCGTGATATGAAACCTGTAAATATGCGAGAGCGTATTGATAGAAAGTTGGTGCAGGGTTTTATTGGAGCAAAATATAAGTTAGGTCTTGGAAAGCCTCGTCTTGGACAATTGTATGATGATCTGACGGCGAAGACGCTAGCGTCAGAGCTACACAAACCTAAAAAAAAAAAAAGTTTATGAGACGTAAAGTTGTCGCAAATGCCGTTGACGATATCTGGGCGATAGATTTAGTTGATGTGTCAAATCTAGCCGAATTTAACGTTGGCGCTGATGGCGCTCCGAAGAAATATCTTTTTAATGTCATAGATGTTTTTAGTAAATATGCTTTCAGTGTGCTTGTTTCAGATAAGACAGGAACGTCAATAACTGATGCGTTAAAGCTAATAATAACAACTACAGAAAGAAAACCAAATAGAATCTGGACTGATCACGGAGCAGAATTTTTTAATAAAAAGTTCGAGCAGTTTTTGCTCCAAAATAACATCAAAAAATATGTTACAGGAAACGAAGGTAAAAGTGTTGTCGTCGAGCGATTTAATCGGACACTAAACGAAAAAATTCATAAGTATTTATCAGCTAAAAATATAAATAAATATGTCGATAATTTACAAAACATTGTTGATGAATACAATAACACGAAACACCGAACCACTAAAATGTCGCCAAATGACGCAATTAAAAATCCAATATTGGCTAACGAAAACATGTACCGAAGACATAAATTAAAAGTTGGTGATCGAGTTAGAATTTCTCTGACAAAAAAAAAAAAAGAAAAAAAAAAATTTGAAAAAGGATTTACTCCAAACTGGAGCGAAGAAGTATTTGTTGTTGATAAAGTACTTTTAACAATACCAGTGACATACGTGCTAAAAGATTTATTAGATGAGCCTATAAGCGGTAGTTTTTACGAACAAGAACTTCAGAAAACTTCCCAAGACGTATTTGTTATTGAAAGAGTTATCCGAAAACGCGGCAACAAAAGTTTAGTTAAATGGAGAGGATATAGCTATAAATTTAATAGCTGGGTACCAACTAAGTCGATACAATAATGTTATTATAAATTTGTTCATATTTCACAAGTACAGATTTACATTTGATAGTTTTACATAACAAAATTAAATATAATTTTCTTGTATTATCAACTGACATTAAATTAAATATTTTAACAAAAATAAAATCATCTTTTATATTTCTTTGATAGCCAGTTATTTTCATATTAAAAAAGGTTTGATAAGCTGCCAAAATATTTGTTGTTCGGCAACAGTAAAATTAAATTTTATTATTTTTTTAGCAATATGGTACTTAACATTATATCGTCCAGTTGTTGGTCTGTTGTAATTTTTTCTGTCAGCGACAGCAACTACTTCATCGTCGGACTCGTTGTTGTACAAAATATCGTCTTCGCTATAGCTAGTAAATTTATCTGAGATTATGTTAACATTGTTGTTGGCGACGTTGTCGTTAGCGATTGTATCACTGGAAATGAAATCTCCCTCGTATATATCAGCAAGTCGCTTAATCAAGTTCATATTATAATATACTTTAATCTAATTATAAATAATAATGACCAGCGAAACGAAATCTACTGAAATTCCCACTGGAATTTCTAAGGTTAAATATCATCAAAAAGTTAATATATTAAATTATAGAGAATTAGCCGAAGCAGTTAGAAAATGTTTGTCTGGCTATAGCGCCACAAAATTGCAAGTAATTTTGCCAGTTGATGTGAATATAATGCAAGGCGAAAATGATATAATTCTTCTAACAACGGCAGAAAAAAATAAACTTAATGAAAGTTCGTTTAGAACATTAAAATTTGATCGCGATGATATTTTAATGTTTGCACATAATTGCTTAACTAAAACCGAGCTAAGAAAAATCATCGATCGTCATATTTAAAAACTGAATCTGTCGAATGTCAACATTGACGTTGCTGATTTGTTTTTGCCATCGGCGACATCTTTTATTGATTGGTTACAAATTTGATGATATTTTGCCGCAGAATAAATTGATTTAAATTTTATTTCTTCTTCAGTTTCTAAATTTACTGAAATAATTGATCTAGCAAATCTAACACCACCAGTATTTCCTCTTCTACTATTTTCTTTTGATGTTACTAGATCTAAATTTTCAATGCGATTGTCAGATTTAATGCTGTTTATGTGATCAATAACTAAACCATTAGGTATTGCGCCGTTAAATGTTTCAAACACAAAACGGTGACTGTAATAATGAACATAATCGGTTTTTATTCCGCGTACTATTACATGTAAATAGCCAGTATTATTTAACTTTCCAATAACTTTTTTTGTTTTTATATTTCGAATAAGTCCTTTGTCGGAGGTCTCATATAAATCAAATACTGGGTGAGGTTGAAATTCGTTTTGTAAAGCTAAATTTTCAATATTATCATCATTTATTGAGTTATTTACCCTATAGACTCGCTGACCTTCTAGGATATCATCACAGAACAAAGTATAGATAAAATCTTTTCTGAACACTTCGGTGATATCTGTATCATCACCTTTTACTGAAATTATTATACCAGCTGGTGTTGGTTTTCCTACAGATATCTTAAATTTTATGTTAATAACTGAACCAAGTGCATTTGCAGCATATAAGTTGTACTTTGGGTGAATATGATAAGTTTCTTGCTCGGTTGCTGTCATTCTGATATATCTCAAAATTTCTGTCATTATACTATAGGGATTTTATATCTCTAATTGAAAAACAAGTAAAAAAAAAATCAATTAAATATAAAAATACTATATATAATGTTAAAATTGCGTGATATTGCTACAAAGAGCATTATCAAAACAGAAAAAATTGCTAGTGCATTCTCAGGATACGACAACAGTTACAAATTAGTTACAAATTAGATGATCAAAATGTTTTAGCAAATTTTAACTCCACAAATTTATGTCATCTTTTACAGCCTGTTGTATCTAAGGAACTTACAGCTCACAAAAGTATCAAACTAATAGTTCAGTATCATACGATTTTATCAAAATTACATGCAATCGAAAAAGATATACTTGATATAATCTTTGAAAATACAAGTTTTGATAAAGAACTTTCTGAGCCATATTTAACAGCTAAATCACGAAAAATATTAACTGGAACAAACATTGCTACAGTCGCCGAGGAAATACACCAAGAAATAAATAAAAAATTGGAGGAATTTACTTCTTCTGGGTCAGGCTGGAAATTTGAAATGATAAAGGAAGTTTTAATTCATACGGCAAAATATAACGTACTGCGGGGTAGTTCTTATGTTGATTTTTTAAAAAATTAAAAACAAAAAATGCTGTATAAATGTCAAAAACAACGACGATCAATGTTTTCGTTGGTCAATTTTGTCTGAGAGACATCCACAGAGTGACCACAGTGACCGAATTAAAAAGTATTTGCTACATAAAGACGAACTTGATTTTAACGGAATAACTTTTCCAGTGGCAGAAAATCAGATACCAAAGTTTGAAAAACAAAATAATATTTCAGTAAATGTTTTTGGACTAGATGAGCGAGAAAATGTTTACCCAAGGTATATTTCAGAGACTGCTACACAAAAGACAATAAATTTATTATTTTATAAAGGACGTTACGTTTGGATAAAAAACTTTAACGGCTTAGTTGGCGGACAATATAATAAAAATAGAAAAAAGAAATATTTCTGTTATAAATGTTTGCAGGGTTTTTCTAAAAATGAAAAACTACAGGAACATATTAAATACTGTATCACCGTTCAAAGAACAACTATGCCAAGCGAAAAAGAAAAAGTCTTAAAATTTAAAAATTATGATCATAAGCTAAATATACCTTTTGTTATTTATGCGGATTTCGAGTGCCTACTCGTTCCAGTGGCTGGCGCTGAAAATAATCCTAATAAATCGAGTACAAGAAAAATACAGCAACATGTTCCATGCGGAGTAGCTTATAAAGTATTTTGTTGCGTCGACGATAAGTTTTCATGTCCGATTAAGTTATATAGATGTAAAGATAGTGAATCTGAAAGTCCGGCGGTATGGTTATTAAAAAATCTGATAGACGATGTTAATAAAATTTCTAACAAATTATTTAAGACAGCTCCAATGAAAATAACGTCTAAACAACAACTTGAATTTAACGAAGCAGTTGATTGTCATATTTGCGAGAAGTTATTGGTAGACTCAAACGGAGTCTGTGATAAAGTTCGTGATCCTTGTCATCTGACCGGTCAATACAGAGGGGCAGCTCATAATAATTGTAATTGAAAATTTCATGCACCAAAGTTTATACCTGTCGTTTTACATAACTTTCGCGGTTATGACAGTCATACCATTGTAGAAGCTTTTGGCAATGAGGAAATTAAATCTAAACTAAAACTAAATAATAAGATAAAATGTATTCCAAATAATTTTGAAAAGTATATGTCAGTTACTCTCGGTAAATTACGTTTTATTGACAGTCTGCAATTTATGGCAGCATCATTAGATGGGCTCGTAAAAGGTTGTAGCACTTTTAATAATCTGCAAAGTTGCTTTGGTGATTAATTTAATCTACTGACAAGAAAAGGTATCTTTCCGTATGAGTATCTCGACGACTGGAGCAGATCTGATGAAACTTCTCTTCCCGGCAAAGACAAATTTTACTCGCAGCTCAAAAACGAAGATGTATCAGACGACGAATACAAATATGCACAAAATATTTGGAATAAATTTAGTTGTAAAACATTTGGTGATTATCATGATATATATTTGAAAACAGATGTTTTATTACTAGCAGATGTTTTTGAAAGTTTTCGTCGAGTAAGCTACAGCAATTACGGACTAGATCCTTGTTGGTATTATTCCGCTCCCGGACTGTCGTGGGACGCTCTACTAAAAACAAGCAAAATAGAATTAGATCTCTTAACAGATGTCGATATGTTTAATTTTATTGAAAAAGGTATCAGAGGTGGAATTAGTGTTATAACAAAAAAATATGCAGTAGCTAATAATAAATATCTAAAAAATTATGATAAAAATCTCCCGTCGAGTTATATTACTTATCTAGACTGCGTCAATTTGTATGGTTGCGCCATGTCAGAGCCAATGCCGTGCGGTGGATTCATTGGATATCTCCAGATCAATTTCTTAAAGAAACTGAAAAAGATTTACCTAGAAAAATTAACAATAATTTTTCCAATGTCAGTTATTTTGTTGAAGTTGATCTAGATTATCCTAGTTCGTTGCATGATCTACACAACGACTACCCATTTTGTGCAGAGTCGATGATGATAGATTACAGTTTACTATCACATGAACAACGAGCCATGACAACAGCAAAAAATTCCATTGTTAATAAGTTAGTTCCAAATTTGCTAAATAAAAGAAATTACGTGATACATTATAAAAATTTAAAACAAGCAGTAGATGCTGGACTAATTCTGAGAAAAGTCCATCGTGTGCTAAAATTTAATCAGTTGAGGTGGATGTCAAATTATATTGACTTATATACCAAACGTCGTGCTGTGGCTAAGACCGACTTTGAGAAAAACTTTTTCAAATTAATGAATAACTCGGTGTTTGGTAAGACAATGGAAAACAGTAGAAAAAGAGTTTCTATCGAAATTGTAAATGATATAAGTCGCAGAAATAAATTAGTTAATGATGATGGTTTTGTCAGCATGAAAATATTTAATGAAAATCTTGTTGCAATACAACGACGAAAGACAAATTTAAAGTTAAATAAACCGATTTATGTTGGTGCAGCTGTACTTGATATATCAAAGTGGCTAATATATGATTTTCACTATAATTTTACTAAAAAGCAGTGGCCAGATTCGGAGTTGCTATTTTCTGATACAGATTCACTAGTTTATAATATAAAATGTGAGGATGTCTATCAAGATATTTACAAGCGCCGTGACCTATTTGATTTATCAGATTATCCGACTAGTAGTGGATTTAATGATAATACGAATAAAAAAAGTTATTGGTAAAATGAAAGATGAGTTTATGTTTGTGCCGGTGAAAGAGTTTGTTGGATTAAGAAGTAAAATGTACGCTGGGATATTAGATAATAATAAACTGACAAAGAAAGCGAAAGATATTCCTCGTGGGTATGTGAAAAAGATGATGAATTTTAATGATTTTAAAACCGCGCTAAACAATAATGTCAGTTTTATTAAGACAAATGTTATTAGAACGAATCATCATAAGCTCGAGACAGATACAATAATAAAACGTGGACTTAGCAATTTTGATGATAAAAGATATTGTAAAGACGGAATTAATACTTTAGCACTTGGACATTACATCAGTAATCCCTTAAATTGTCCAGTATCGGTTTAAAAGGGAGATAATACCGTTCAGCTTGTTCTAGATTGGTACGAATGCACAGTATTGATTTTCAGACTGTCTGTAAAGCGCAGCTGGTGATTAGTGAGTTCGTTTTGTCTGTTAAGTGATTTCCAAGGCGTATTAGTCTGTCTGTTTGTTTCTAAAACCATACTGAAACAGAATTCCCTGAATCTTTACAAACTGTCTGTAATAAAGCGCTGCCGGTGATTTTAGTTAGTTCGTTTTGTCTGTTAAATGATTTCTAGCTGTATTAGTCTGTCTGTCTGTTTCTAAAGCCGTACTGAAATGGAATTCCCTGAATCTTTACAGGTTAGTAAAAACCCACCTATTGATTTTCAGACCATACAGCCGCACAGCGGTCGCTTCGTTTTTCTGCATAAATAGACGGTATTTCGTTTTTCTGTACAAATAGACTTAATTTCGTTCTTCTGTATAAATGTAAGATTTCAGATTAATGTTTTTCACAAACCAGGCAACTGGTAAGTATATAGTAGCTTTCTTAAATATATATATGTAATCGGATTTCATAGCTCAATGCAGGAATATTGGATTCTCGTACTGAAGGTCTGTGGTTCGATTCCCATCACTGGGATATGTCGGTTGGTATGGTTCTGGATTACCAAAAAATTATTTTAATTGGGGGTGCGAACCCCAACAGAAAAAATACACTCTCCCACCATGTAACCACGTGGTGGGTGTACTTTTGCACTCAACTCGGGGTTATCATGGGGAGAGTGTACAAAATCTGTTGGACGTAGGTAAATCCCCCTTTTCTTAGGATAAGTTAGGATAAGTTTATGTTTGTGCCGTCTCTTAGGATAAGTTTATGTTTGTGCCGTCTCTTAGGATAAGTTAGGATAAGTTTATGTATGTGCGGTCATAATCATAATCTGTATATAATCATAAGCATATGTATATAATCATAAATCATAATCATATGTATATAATCCTAAATCATAATCATATGTATATAATCATAATCTGTATATAATCATAAGCATATGTATATAATCATAATCATATGTATACAATCATAAATCATAATCATATGTATGTAATCATAAGCTGTATATAATCATAAGCATATGTATATAATCATAATCATATGTATATAATCATAAATCATAATCATATGTATATAATCATAATCTGTATATAATCATAATTATATGTATATAATCATAAATCATATGTATATAATCATAAGCATATGTATATAATCATAAGCATATATATATAATCATAATCATATGTATATAATCATAAATCATAATCATATGTATATAATCATAAGCATATGTATATAATCATAAGCATACTATATGTTTGCTATTATTTTTATTTTAAATAAATATTTATTATATAATGAACTACGAAAACATTAATGATATTATTTCTGCTATTGAAAAATTAAAACATGACGGAATAAAGATATCTGACCAACCATCATTTTCAGTTGCGAATAACCATACTGACCCATATTTTGGTGATATATGATATCCAACTCTTTTAATACAGTCGCTTATTATTTTAGGTTTTATGTCAGTATAGCATGAGGCTGATTTTATTGAATCAAATCTCTTACAAAATCTGTTTGTTAGATCAAACCCAACATGTCTTATTGGATTATAATGATACATATTATATAATATTTCATTGTTCAATATGAAATTTCTATCAAAAAAGTTTTATTCTTTCTCTGACAAGTTTGGGGGGTCTGGTCCAGAATCTGTTTTTGGTTGAGGATCAGCCTATTAGTATACTACTTCTGCTTCATACGTTCTTTGCAACTTAAATGTTGCAATTTTTTTTCAATCAGAAACGCACATTAAAGCAAATTAGTAAACAAAATAAATTAGTAAAATAACCCACGATTTTTATCGCATTATTAATAGCCTCCCCACCCCACCCCCAACCATCCCCGCGCCTCCACGTACTCAAACCCACACCCAGCCAATGCTCCAGGGGACATAATGCCAAATCATTCACACGTGTGACACTGGATGTATATAGTTTGGTCAGATATACCTCAAAACGTCACTGTAATTGAAAATTAAGTATATTTTGACCCCATCCCGGGAGCACTGGGATGGGAGTGATGATACACCCTTCTTGCAGATGGTTACCGTAGGCGCAGCATAACTGCAAAGTTTAGCGAAAAAATGTGGCTTGGGGCGATATGTGGTAACACAGAGGCAGACGGACTGATGGACAGAGAGACAAACGGAGAAAGGAGACATAACAATAAAATATGAGGTTCAAATTAATGTCTACAGAAAAATCTGGTTCGGAGCAAACATTTTTGCGTGTATGCATCAACCTAATATGACAATTTCTATAAGATGATTGAATTTAGATACGATACAAAGAGCATAACGATTCCATTGATAACCTTTTATTTATCATCTTTTCGTCTTTAAAATTAGGTAGAAGGGAACGAAAAGTTGTAGAGTTTTGTCAAGAGAGAATTTTTTTTATCTACATAAACAACACGATGAGCCAAGTGGAAGCGGATCGGAAACGCATATCAGGTGGTTTCCCTTGTCATTTGCTTCGTGTAAAGTAAGATAATATGTTTTGTTCCGGCTTTAGCTGAACTTCGGTGATAAATTAGGTTACCGATTAATTAGTACTTACATATTCAGAAAATCCCCTCGCACGCGAAAAAATGACAACATCGCGCGGTCTACGCTGTGTGGTTTGCTGATATATTTATATTTGAGCTAAAACTATAAATCAACGACGGTCTAACCCTTGCCTCACTTTAGTCTGTAGACACGTTGAAACAGCTCGTAAACGTTTGTGTTACGCAGCTAGAAGAAAATACTTGGTAATGGATGGAATCATGGAGATACACAAAAGTCATTGTATTTTAAACTATGACGGAAATAAAAAATATTTCACTTGTGGGAATAGTTCTGGATCAGGCAAACACGGTGAGTTTCTTTTTCTTCTTTTATACGAAGAAAATTATTTTGGTTTTATTTTTTCTTTTTTTCTTTTTTTTTTTTTTTATTTTTTGCCTAATTATGAAGATAGTGAAATATTTCTGAGCCTGAAAAATTAGGCATTTCAATTAAACAGACATATATATAAAATATGCCCACTTATTTTTTAATATTTATTTTTTTAACACATACAATAAATTTGCAAAGTTAGAAAATATTAATACTCTATAGAGCGGCACGGTCAAATCATACAAATGGGAATTCTTTCTTTCTTTCTTTCTGAATTATTCAGCTAAAAGTGTATCAGTAATAGAAAAATGATGAGTAATAGGTATTGGTAAACAAACAAAAATAAATTTTCATAAAAGATTAAAACAAGTGGTGTCAAACATGCAAAGAGACGCATTCAGTAATTTACAGCAACAATGGGATTGAACAGCCATAGAGAAAGTAGTAGCGAAATTAATGGTAGCAGAATATTAATTTCAAAGTGGTAGTATTAGTTCTGTTTAAGTGGTGACGGGATGGAAATAATTAAATATTGATTTGCATACTAATATTTAGTAATAGTTATTTATTCCTTTACAAAATTCATTTCAGTGTGCTTGAAAATGAGTGACGTTTTAGCCTTGTACAATCACGTGAAGCCAGGAACCGTCAAATCATATCTGGTTCTTCATTATATTGTTCGAGGACAAGGAAAAATTCTTAGGACTAAAAATTGTGTCATAACGGGTGAAGCAGATCACAATATGCGATTAAAGGATGCAGTTGATTGCATTTTGAAGCGTAGGTACACTTAATTTGGAATGAATGCACAGAGGTATATGCATACAATATATAACCTTGTTTGAGAAAAATATAACATTTTCCTATGCCAGTTCAATCACACTCTACTTTACAATCTGAGACAGACAGACAGACAGACAGAGATTGAAGGACGGAGAAAAAAGAACATGATATTAATAGTCATATGAAACTGCTGGGCAAATTGAAATACAGATTTAAGAAATATGTAATGTGAAAAATTTGACTCGTGGGAAATTCAGCTGACCCATTCCAGATAAACAATCAATTAAACCACTTTGTTGACTGATAATAGCTTTGTACTCTCGTTAATTTGCATTCCATATCTACGCACTTCGCCTGAAATGGACGACATTTGTATCTATACTTTTATTGAAACTATTAAATTAACTGATTTCTTTTACCTTCCAGGCTTTCACCGCCCAAAGCGGCTACTGGTTTTTGTCAATCCCAACAGTGGTCGTAGAAAGGCCGTAAATATTTACCACAACATGGTGAGACCTTTGTTTGAGCTGTGTGATATATCAGTCAAAGTTATAGGTACGTCTGTCATTTTGTCTGTCCTTCTATCTCTCTGGCTTTTATGTATCTATCTCTCAATTAATTAATTAATTAATTAATTAATTAATTAATTAACCTGTTTGTTTACTGGGCTTTCCATCTTTTGTCTGTGTATACATTTATCGATCTATCTGATGAGTAATAGAACATGCAGCATTTAAAAAAGTTTAACTTAATTTTGTGAATTCAGCTGATGCCAATCCCACTTATTGTACTCTCAAATTGGTTACGACATTCTTGAGGCTAATTAGGTCAAACGTGTTTAAATGAGAATTAATCGTCTATACCTCTTTCCTACGCACCTTTAAGGCAGCAAGGTAAAAACCACTGATGCAGGCGAAGAGGATAAAGATTAGCGCTAGCGCTGGAAATAATGTTCAAGGTCGTCTCATGCTAATTGTTATAGTGAATCGATAATCTCTACAGCGTGAAATGACATACTGCATGCCATTCTTAATACTACGGTAAGCAGCTGTAGAGTACAACAGACTCGACCTGCCACTAAAAATAATTTTCATCAGATGTTCAATGAACCGTCCATAGCTCTTTACAATTGTGTCATTAAATAGTAACGTGTATAGATACACTAGATGTAGGGAATATACGGAATATATGTATGTCACACACATCAGAGTTGTATATGAAGTTAAATAACAATATTAATGTATTTATTTATTCAGAAACAGAAAGGCCCGGTCAGCCAATAGAATTGCTGGAAAATTGTGATCTACGACTCCTGGATGGGTAAGTTGTCTACTAAATTTTCGCCCCGAAAATCTTGTTGCTTTTTTTTTTTTTTACAGGCGTATTCATTGGCAAACGATTTATGCATATATTAGCCCTCAGGTATTTCTGTACTAAAAGCTGAAATGTAT
>JAECUM010015312.1:0-68447 GCA_016617855.1 Megalonaias nervosa | reverse complement strand
AATGCAATATGACTACAGGTATCCAAGTCGACAACCATCTATCACAATTTTTCCAGAATAAAATTACTAACAACTCCTCCTTTGTCTCTTCTACATCTTGTGATACAGTGGATCATTAAAATACAAACAAATAAACTGGCCCATTAAACTTAGTCATTATAAGGTGGCACAAAACCCAGCCATCAGGACCAGCTGCACAATGCGGCAACAATTTGACTAATTAATTAACTAAATTATAACGTAAGACCCCAAATTAGCTTTATAATGTGGCTTAAAACCAAAAACCATCAGGACCAGCTGCACAATGCGGCGCATTAAAAATCTTGAATCTACATAATATGGACATAGCATAAGACCTCAAATTATCTCTATAAGGTGACTCAACTCCAAAGCCATCAGGTCCAGCCACACAAGGTGGCGCCTTAAATTAATTTAGGATATAGGACCCAAATCTAAATGTATATAAAGTGGAAAAACCCAGCGATCAGTCACTAACTAAATAGTAACTAATTAAAATAAATTTAAATTAAAATTTAACATAGGTTGGCCCACTGTATCACTACCACCTCTATAAGCAGTACAAATAATATTGTCAAATTATAATTACGTCTAGACGCCAACATTTATTTTTCGGAAAATAGAGATTCAAAAAGAACCCGGATGTACAGCGCCTTCCTCACGACCACCTTTCCTGCCTTGCCTCCACCGGGCATTTTTTTACCTAACCATGTGAGTGCGTGAGTGTCAATTCCCACTCACCACTTGTTTCATGGAACTCAAATGTTCCGAATACGAACAAAATCTATCAGCACACTCTGTGTGCATTAAAGCGAGCGGGACGCGGCACTATTCCGTCCCCCTCGAAAAAATCAATCGGCCTCCAATGGGGGCATTAATCGGTCGCACGTGCCAATGTTGGCGAAAGCGACCTTAATCCAAATTAAGAAGAACAATTGTGCCATTGCATAGGGGCTGTTGTCGCTACCCTCAGTTTAGATGTTAATTATGCTTGATTTACAATGGGCGACAACAGCCCCTATGCAAAAATAGGATACCCCGCGTCAACCCAAGGAATTAAAATAATTAGTCAGTTAAAAATATATAATCAACAGCACCACCACAAACAGAAATATCACTACTAAAACCTTGACTGACCTTACAGACGGGGCGGAGGAAGATGAATCGGGGGTTACGGGAAAAGCCGGATGTCGTCCGCGTCGGGATGATAATGCCTGTCATACAGCGAATCCCATCTCCCTCGTGATAGTGACTACTGCCCCCTCCCCCATATCAAAGATAATTTACATCAAACTAAGTACTAGAAACGGTTAATTAAGGGTAGCTAAAATATAAATAGAAAATTAACAAGAAAACAAATGACCGTAAACCAGTAGTAGAACAATCGATGTTACCTAGCACCAAACTGATAGATAGAATGACCAAATACATAAAACAACTAAAGTAGGAACAACATTCTTGTAAGTGTCCAAATTTCTGTCCATCTATGAAGAGCACATTAATTTGGGCAGGTGAACGATTAATTAGATTTATGGGGACCGGCGCGTGTTTAAATCACCATACTGCACAGATTTGTAATGGCTGTGTCATGCAAGAAAATGATTCTTAATTAAACATTCGTTTATTTAACCGTCAGACAGACTGATCTTGTATCGGAATTGTCAGAGTTTGAAATTTTCCAGAATTATTTGGGAATCTAGAGGTCACGCAGACTACAAATTTGGTGCCTAGTAGAAAAGGCGGGAAAGATATTTAATCCGGATTGGTTACGCTAGATAAGGGGCGTGACTCCCACACGAAATCCTTGGTTTTAATATGTCCCGTCACAGAAGTTTAGTCAGTCTACACTTTTCTGCAAGAGAAAACAAAGGTAGAAGACACCGAGTTTGAATTTAGAAGAAATTCACTCGTAAATAATTATCCAAGGGATCGGATGTCTGGAAAGTCGACGGACACAATTTTGGCGGTAGAAGAGAGCGAAGCTTGAAAACACAAGGTATTTTGCACCAGTCTCATGTAATTCATTGATATCAATATAACGATTTGTTTGATTTATTTGCTTATATTTGCATGAATTTATTTGTTAAGATTCGTAGATCAATTTTCTTGATATGAATACAACTGTGTGAGTTCATCTATATGAATCCGTACAATGATATTCTTTATATAAGTTTGACGAATTGTTTGAATGTGTCGTCTTGATTGTTATAGGAAAATATGTATCTAAGAATTTCATGCCTTACCTTAGTTGATATGAGTTAAGAGAATCCGTGTGAATTCACTGACCTTAGATGATTTCACGTATGATAAAGTCTTGAGTGCGTATTGACTGAAATTAACGTTGTTAAACCATGAAGTGAGATTTCATATATGCTAGAGACTTGAATGTGTGTATTCGCTAGAAATAATGTAGTTAAGCCATGTAATGAATTTCATTCATTCATTTGTGTAATTGAGACGAGACCGGAACTGATGTTTCGGGGGATGTTAATGCGAGTCAGGATGAAATAGCCGTTAGGAAGTATATTAATCTTATGAAACTTGGTTTGTTTATGGTCTGCCATGTTTAGCTTGACCAGATAGCCTTTGGTATCTGTTTGAATTCCGATAGAACTATATCTGACATAACGAGAGTGGTGAGTAATGATCTATTCCCAGTAGGATATCTGACAGACGATTTAGATTGCTTCTTTGTTTATTTTTGGAAGGTGAAATAGCTCTACGGGACGGATCCACGTATCGACCTATCGAAGTATCTACGTATCACGTACTTACATATCCACCTACCCACACAAAGTTCAAGGGCCGAAAGAGGCGAGACAATAGAGAGTTTGGAGAAGGGAAAAGTGGAAAGGACCATGACGAACAGTCCCAGAAAAGTTGGAGAACAGTCACAGTGAATTTGGAATGAACCGGAAATAATCAGGTTATGAAGCTGTACCAAGGCAATGACTTCGATTGTTCACTCGATTCTATGATGAACTAATTCTATCATTTAAAACAGATCAGCTATTTATATACGTATATTTGTGTTTGAAATTAGGGGAATGATTTATTTCAAAAAGAAGTGTATCTTCCTAATGCAATGCATTGTCACGGTTATTTATGTAATTGATTAAAATTGTTATTTTTCATGTACGGGGGCTCGTGTCATTCTGTTTTATATATCTGCTCAGATCTCTATCTATCCCACCAATAAGTTTCACACTTTATATTGATATTTACTCGATCCGGGCAATAACACCGAAGGCGATCACCCTCTAGATAACGATAACAAAAATTCCACTACATCCATCCCCAACATAGCGAGGGAATAACTAGCACAGTGGGCGCTCGTCTAGGGATCAGAACATTTTATTCGAGTAAAGAGTCTGAGCAAATATAGAATAGAATAAGAATCTAAACATTGATAATTTCAGTAGTACTTTTCAAGAAATAGCAATCAGAGTGAATTGAATCATTGTCTGATTATTTTTTTATGTATTCTGTGCATGTAATTTTCTTGCAATTTCTTTACATATTGTGATGAAAATATTGTAAGAGACTGAGGCAGGTTCCTTGCTGTTTGGGTCGTATTCTAAATTTGTGAAGTGAAAAGGAAGAATTACCTTGGTATTCTCTTAGGAGAAGAGATATTTAGGCCAACCCCGCAGTAGTAAATTACGCCTTGTTTAGTGTGTAAGCGTTACGCTTAATTTGGAAAGACATTCCAGCGGTGTACTGCCCGTTTATTGATTGTTGGTGCAAGGAATAGTCTGGTTTAATTGAGTAGGGCCATACTAGAAGTTAGATAAATACGTGTGGAGCTATTTTCGAGTAGGGCAGTAAAACTTGAGCGTAGGTAAAGAACTTAATTCTTGTGTCACCGTACGAGTAGACGAGGATGGCGACAGACAGACAATTAGTTAAAGAATTGAAGTCGATTGGTAAGGACGAACTGGGTTACGAAGGGGCCCAGTTAGCTGAATTTGTTGAACGGAGTGTTAAAGAACACAATGAGCAACCTGCAGCGGAACGAGAGAAAGACAGACAAGCAGCTGAGCGCGAACGAGAGAAAGACAGACAGGTAGCGGTAGCTGAGCGGGAACGAGAGCTCAAACTAGCCAGATTGCAGGCCGAAGAAAAAGCTAGAGAACGCGAACATATATTAGCCATGGAGAGGCTGAGGATCGAAGCAGAATCCAGCAGGGGTGAAGACCTGAACGAACGAACAGGACCCACAAGTAGGCGATCTGAACACAGACGACCAATATAGATCACCATGCTCATGTTCAACGACAAGAACGAGATCACTGACAACTTTTTGACACAGTTCAAAAAGTTGGCACTGGTTCATCAGCTACCCAAAGACCAGTGGGCTATCAATGTTTCGGCATTCTAACAGGAAGCCGCGAAGGACGTCTACCATAATATGACGCCGAACGAGATAGACGACTACGATGCTTTAAAGAAAGCTCTACTACGGCACTATGAGCTGTCGGCGGAAACGTTTCGGAAACTCTTTACAGGATCGTCGAAATGAGCTACCGAAACGCACGCGCAATTCCATAACCGCGCACGCGTAATTTTGATAAATGGATGAAAATTGCTGGTACCACGCTAACGTATGAAGGCATACACGAGGAAAATTTGAAAGAGAACGTCTTAAGTACATACCGAAAAGACTTAATAGTGTTCTTAGCGGAGCGTAAATTCTCAGCCTTGGATAATATAAACGTGATGGTCGGGCGCTATGAGAGCGCGCACTCGCGTCCAACCACCTGGGGTGGCAGGGACCGACCTGGCATCAGTGAGCATAGAAAGACCACTGAGGTGGTACCCCAAAGACGGAATGGTAAAAATGGTGGGAGGCCAGGGGCCGGAAATTGCAGCCGAGAACATTTCCGTGGGTTGGGGAAGACTCAGGGAGCAGAGAAGGATACTACAGGGAGGAAAGGTGAGCCGGTGTGTTACGGCTGCAACAGACCAGGCCATGTCGTTTAGGATTGTAGGAAGTATCGTCCGACAACGATTAATTTGGTAACTACGAATACTGTTAAGGAACAGAAAACAGTGGAGTTAACTAACACAGCGGTAGCTACGGTTGATGGTGAGTGAGCAACCGTACTGTTTGATACTGGCTGTAGTTATCCGGCCTTGGTAGATAGTAGATATGTCAAGCCTAAAGATTACACAGGCGAGACGGTTGAAATCCAGTTTGCTAACCGGACGAAAGATTCGCTCCCAGTCGTTAACATTGATCTTGATTCGCCGTATGTAAAAGGACGAATTCAAGCAGCGTGTTTGTCGGGACTGTCTCATGACGTAATATTAGGGTGTAGGTATGTGTTGCCCCAGCCTAACCCTATGACGTGTACACCTGTACACGTGGGGTCCGTTGATACGAGGGCTATGAAGCGAATGTCAAGGTCAAAGCCGCTAAGACCTACGACTTCGCCCATAGACAATTTGCTACCTGGCGAGTTGAGGAAACTTCAAGAGGAAGATTTGTCTCTCAACAAGGTACGCAGGTACGCAAAAGGATGAAGGAACGTCACTTCGAGGTGGGTGACAAGGTGTTGTTGTTGCTGCCGTTAGAGCACAACAAACTTCAAGTCTCATGGAGGGGACCATTCGTGGTAACGGAGAAAAAAGGAGGGCAGAACTACCGTATCCGGGTAGGAGACAAGGAGAAGCTGTACCATGTAAATCTCCTGAAACGTTACCGTGAAAGAGAGACACCCACAGAGTTCGTGTTGCTACAGTGGTGACGGAAGAACCCGACGACAACGGAGGAGAGGCGGAAGTACTCCCTAGTTGTCCTCTGACGAAGGAAGAAACATACGTCGACGTTGTCCTTGACGGGACGTTAACGTCAGAGCAACGTAAGGAAGTGGAGTCGTTAGTCCAAGACTACTCAAGCGTCTTGACAGAACGACCTGGCAAGACGGAGTTGGAGGAGTTCACCCTAACGCTACTGAATGAGAAGCCGGTGAAGTTGAAACCATATCCGTTACCCAATGCGAAATTGGAATCGTTAACACCAGATAGTTCAAAGGTCGACCAACTTAGGGACGCAGTGCGACCGACCACTAAGACGGAAGTTCGATCTTTCTTGGGACTGGCAGGGTATTATTGTCGCCGTTTTGCTAACTTCAGCGCTATTGCTAGCTCATTGACTGACTTGACTCGGTAAAAAGCTCCGACGAAAGTTATATGGACAGACGAATGTGAACGAGCATTTCAGACGTTGAAGGACAGACTGACGTCAGACGCAGTAGTGAAATTGCCTGATGTGACACGAGATTTTGTCTTACGTACTGACGCTTGTGATAAAGGTTTAGGGGCACTGCTATTACAAGAGCATGACGGAAACTTATTCGCAGTTGCCTACAGTAGCAAGAAATTGTTAACTGCAGAACGCAATTATTCAGTCTCGGAGAAAGAATGCTTGGCAATTATCTTTGGGATATCTAAATTCCAACATTACCTGTATGGACGAAAATTTTTATTAGAAACTGACCACCAACCACTCGTCTATTTAGCTCAAGCTAACTTGACCAAAGAACGATTAATGAGATGGTCATTATTTCTGCAGCAGTACCAAGTCCAGGTACGGTATATTAAGGGCAACGAGAATGTAGGGGCTCACTGCTTAAGTAGACTAGAGACGTCTGAGGTGAAGGGTTCACCTGAGGACGTGTAAGTGAATCAGATTAGATCTCCAAAAATTTGGAGAGTAAAAATCCCTGATTTTACTCTTCAAGGGGGTACCTATGTAAGGGTGCAAATTTCTGTCGATCTATGAAGAGCACATTAATTTGGGCAGGCGAACGATTTATTAGATTTATGGGGACCGGCGCGTGTTTAAATCACCATGCTGCAAAGATTTGTAATGGCTGTGTCATGCAAGAGAGCGATTCTTAATTAAACATTCGTTTATTTAACCGTCAGACAGACTGATCTTGTATCGGAATTGTCAGAGTTTGAAATTTTCCAGAATTATTTGGGAATCTAGAGGTCACGCAGACTACAAATTTGGTGCCTAGTAGAAAAGGCGGGAAAGATATTTAATCCGGATTGGTTACGCTAGATAAGGGGCGTGACTCCCACACGAAATCCTTGGTTTTAATATGTCCCGTCACAGAAGTTTAGTCAGTCTACACTTTTCTGCAAGAGAAAACAAAGGTAGAAGACACCGAGTTTGAATTTAGAAGAAATTCACTCGTAAATAATTATCCAAGGGATCGGATGTCTGGAAAGTCGACGGACACAATTTTTGCTTTTTTAAGGAAATTCTACCTTGGTAGGTAATATGCTTTTCTAAGGAAATTCTAGCTTGGTAGGTAATATGCTTTTCTAAGGAAATTCTAGCTTGGTAGGTAATATGCTCTTCAATTTTTCTGCCTAAGAAGGTAATAAAACCCTGCTAACAGCAATGCTTGCCTTGTGGGACACACCTAAGTATTTTGTATTGGAACTGCAGTAAATGGTAGAAGCAGGTGAATTCTAATTTAAAGTGTATCTAATTGGGGACATAAATGATTACTACTCACCTCATGAATATACAGACATGTACATTTGCATTCTAAGTCAATAATGCATATCCCAAACAAATAAATATGCTGAGATGACATTTACTGCCTTGTCAAGTGAGCAGACCTTAACTTCATCATCCAATTGAGAGGAAGGTGTGAGGTGATATTAGGCATCATTTGCTCTGCTTCTACCTCAAGTTGTTGGAGTCAACAAGGATAGAGAAGATATCATCATCAACTAACATACTCTGAATCTGGGATTAGCTGGCATCAGAGAGGGCATTGGCACAGTCTAAGCTACATTCAATAATTCAGAGTGGTGGGGAGACGAGATTGTATGTCTGTTCTGGATGATGCAACACTTCCAGCCTTTTGATTGATGCAACCTGGTGAGGAGGTTATGGGGGATATCAGCGGCATCATCACCTCAGCTGTGTGGGTAGGATCCAGTATCCCGTGGAGATATACTGGATCAGGGGTGAATATATCCTTCCTTTGTCTGAGCCCAGTGGGAAGACTCCCAATCCTGCACAGGATGGAATGGTAGAAAGGGGGGGGGGGGCTGTCACCTACCCCTATACAGTGAGGCCAATGAGTAATAATTGGAGAATACTTTATCCTCAACTTATCATTGACTCAGAAAGTGCAGCTCTGGTCATTCACATTAGCTTTAAGATGCTGGGAGTGATGCACCACCTCCCATGTAGGAGGGAGCAACGAGCTTCCCTAGAGATGAGATGTGCAATGCAGCATCTCCCAAATGGAAGGAGCAACACTATTGTGCAGTGCTCCATCTCCTTGACGGGAGGGAGCAACATGCTTGTGATGTGCTCCACCTCTCTAATGGGAAGGAATAACATGCAACACCTCCATAACAGTTTGTTGAAACACAGTTAATAACAAACAGTACTTGGATAAATATATTACCCAGTAAATGATATGTGTAAACATCTTTTGTAGAAAATATATGGTTGCACTGAAAAAGGGCAAACATTTGTACAAGTAAACAAGGTCATTGCACAATAATCTACCAGTAAAGTTTCAATTTTAGCAATGGACTGTAAACAACAAAGAATACAATATAAAAAAATCCTGGCTTGAACCACCATTGTTATAGAGGATCAAATGTAATGTAGGACCAGAATTTAATTCACAGTTGAATTTGACTTGGAAACCATTGCTTTCTTATTAGTCTGTTATGGAGCTGTGTCTCAAGACAGACATAATTGCATGCATAAGAGACACCTGCTTGAATCCAACCTAATTTGGGGGAACAGCAACATCGTCATATGCCTGCCCAGTGTTTATGTTAGACTATGTAAGCACTAATAAGTTATGGTTAACTCTGGAGATTACTGACCAATGAACCTCAGTGATCTTGACCTTTGGTCAAGGTATGCGGTCTTGGTTTTGTCATGTGACTGTCATCAGATTAATATCTGCTCTGACTGTTATCTTGGTTCAACAACGTATCAAATTACAAAATGCACCGATTAATTTTACATTGTAACCAAACTGCTAAGACCAATCAATCTATTTTTTTGGATGACCATTGCTGAACCGAGGCCCAATCAGAGGGTGGCCATATATGGCCCAGGCCTCAACCCCTAAGGGGCCTCGAAAAACATATTTAAATAAATAATTCTGAAAATAATTCATTTTGTACTTTATTGTCTTTTAAACCTTTTTTATAGTAAATTATATGGGCTCATTTTTTTATTTGATTCATTTCCAAATTTCAGTATAACTAGAGCCTAGAGGCTTCAAACTCTCAAAGTGGTTTGGGCCTCTCTCAGCTTCTGAAGGGGCCTTGTTGAACCATATAAATAGTCACCTTTTTATCATGTGACAGTCCAATAACAATGCAACATATGTTCCAGTTACATGACCAAAACAATAATTCTGAAGGAGCTAAGTCACATTAGATGAAATGGCTGATTATCCATCAATGTGACCAGATAATTTGAAATGGCAATGGAAGGTATGGTTGTATAACTCAGCATGAATTTGCAATTGTCAAACATCAGATTTGAAACGACATATGCTGTGCCTATTGCTCATTCAAGTTAAGTAACTCAAGAGCTGTGAGAATACCATTAGGTGTCTAAAAATGATCAATATGCTGTTGACTGATTTGTCAATAATATTTGCAGAGATTAATAAATAGGTAAGACCAGACCTGAAAGCACAACATATTGTTATGTATATTTACTTTATAATATATCTTGGCTTTTCTTAATGAATATATCTTATATATATTTGTATTTTGTACCTGACCTTATTCAAAATCAATATGGATAAATAGCTAATATTTATCTGTGAGAATAGATTAGATATTAGTATCATTATCAGTTGAGGTAAACATGTTTATCTTAATCTGAATATGGGACATTGGAATTCTCCCACTAAAAAACCTGGTGTACCTGATATTTACTGGGTTCATTATTATAATTTTAGTAACAGACCATATCTTGTTGACAACTTAGAATGTTCTAGAATGAACTTTTGACCCTCATCCTACTTCTATTTGTGTGTCTCAGCTTTTTAAATAATGTTGTTTACTTGAGAAATTACTCATTCTTGCCTTTATATAACTGAAACAGAATCAGTCTTATTTTTTTATTGGGTGGAATTATTTATTCAAATTATAATTCAACAGAAATACAAAAAAGTGCTCATCAGTAATATTTCTGGACTGGAAGTTTAATTTGGAATTAAAGTGAATTGAGACAAGAACATTTTTGGATTATATTATTGTGATACATCAGAAGACTGTTAGCACATCGTCACAATTCAGGCCATTGGCACATTACCACATTCGAAACTACAGGCATATCAACACATTTGATATCTGCATTTATTTGAAATACTGCTAGATTTCAGATGGAAGTTTAAACATTTGGACTTGTGATAAAAATTTTAGGACTATCAGGGATTTATTTCACAATACTTTCTTTTTAAATTTTCATATTGTGTTCTAACAGAATAAAATGTTTGTTGAATTTTACAAAACATTTTGGTTTCACTCTTTTTTGTTACTTAGATTAAGACTATAGAGTCATAATGTTACCAATACAGGTTTGAGGAAACACACACACACACACACACACAAACACACAAACACAAATGCGTGTCTGTGTGCACGCACACACATGCATATAAGCACTGAAACTTTAACATATTAAGGTGAAATATATACAGGGAGAGAAGTCAGATAATTGTTTGGAAAGCTCTTGAGATTACCAAACAGCACTCTAGTCTTGCACTGTTATCAATTTGCACATGTATAATCAAACCTGCAGGTTAATACGACACTTACTGTACCTACATACACTAAATTGTAATTTTCAAACTTTTATTTTCTTGTTTGGTTACACTCTTCAGTATGTAGGAACGTTTACAATCTAATATTACTGTATAATAACTCTAGCAATTTTTATAGTCATGGACTGATGATAATTCTGTTGTTTTTAATTGATGATGCAAACATTTACTATTAACTGATAATGTTAAATTTGCTATTCTGAATTCTAAATGCCAGAATAGTTCATCAAGTTATATGAGAGTTCTGAAAATAAAACTATTTGGTTAAGGTGTATTGACTACTATTTTTCACAGATCAGAAGTAACTTTTCAAAGTCAATCATTAAGTCATATTTATCTCTAACTTTCATATTTTTTTTTACACAATTAATGTGAAAGTGATTCCCTAATTTTTTTAAACAAGTGATTGAAGATAATGGCATTTAATGGTCAGTATCATAAAATTAACTTTAGCACCAAGCAATATTAAATTTTAATATTTTATGTAATTAATCAATCAATAAAAGATATTTTCAACATGAAGGAATCTCTAAGAATACAATATCACTTGAATGAAATGAAAACTTCAATTAGCATCTGGTCTGAAATATTTTATTTTAAAACTATTGTTTACTTATTTTGAAATTAAAATTTTTGTCTACACTCCTACAAAACAATTCTTGACATGAAAATTATTCTGATGTATGTTTTGGGTTTAATGACACTTCAGCAGAATAATGTTGCTGACTATAGGTACAGTTTTAAACATGTAAAAAAGAAAAGAAATTAATTTTAAAAATAAACATCAAGAAGATAAACCCTTACATAAACTTAAACATGAGGTACTACAAGATGAAATGTTCAGATGCTAAAATTCTATAAATGTTTACAAAATTAAAGACAACAGTAAAACATACAAAGTCCTTAAAATGTGTGGTAAAACTCTGTTATACAAACTGCATTCCTTCAGAAAGTCCTAGATCTTCTTTGGTGCTGCATAACAAAGTTCCTTAACTGAGCTCACATAAAAATAAATCACTCATAGGTGGAAATCGCATGAGTTCTGCTGCCAGTGGACACTGGCTGGGTATGCGCACGAGTCAGGTATGTGTGTCTTATATGGGACTGGAGCAATACCACATCATCTCTATGATTTTTTTCTAAACAAGGGATGACACTGTCCAATTATAATGCAGTTTGTTTTCTAAAGCTTCTTTGTGATTTCACATATTTTGCCAATCATATGTCACACTCTTTTTTTTAAAAAGAATATTTGAAGTCAAGTTATGGAATCTTCCCTTCAAACATTTTATACTGCAGGGCAGTTCTAGTGGCTCTATCTGCATTTTCATTACCCTTAATGCCAATTTGACTTGGCAGCAAACACCACATAATGCTATTTCAAGATTGCATGAACAAATAATTTTTCTTTAAGATGAGGGATATTAACAGGCTCTTAAGTTTAAAAGAGCAGAATTGAATACATAAAAAGCAGGGTACAGTATCATACACCATGCATTTGTTTTTGTGTTATCTATTTTTGTTATCACATCACAATAAAGGACTTTTAATAGAATTGTTTAACGTAATTATTCAAGTCATCCTAGCAGAAGCATGGCAGTTGTTCTCGTATATTACAATCCAGAACCATTTTGTATATTTAGACTGTGTAACAGTGTGAATTTTGTAGATTGTCATGGTAACACATAACTGAGTGAATGCTGTAGATGTCAGGGTGACACAGCCATTTTAACTTGATATATGTGATTGGCATGAGATTAAATTTATGGCAGGTTGTAAGTATATGGTATACTAAGGTATCTGTTGGGGACGTGATTGATTCTTAATAAGGTCCATCCGATAACTGTGCCTGGTTAACGGGTGAAACTTTGGTTGTTTGTCAAGAATGCCAAGGGTTGAAATGTTGCAGAAACAGCATTTGTACTTGCTGAACAAGTCAAACTCATCTGATTAATTGCCGACCTGGCATTTCAGTTATGCAAAATATTTGACGGTGAATTCATAGCCATCCACAGCAAAACAGCTGAAGTTGACAAAACCCATCTATGATGGCACATGTGTATTGGACTTGTCGAAACTGCTCATGTACAAGTTTCACTAAGACAAGATCAAACCATGGTTCATTGACAACATCAAGATGTTGTACACGGATGCACTCACTTTTGTTGCACATCACAACAAATGATGTGTGTGTGGACATGTCTGATCCAAGTTTAGTAATCGAATTTGATACACATGTGTATCCAAAAAAAATCTTCCTCTGTTTAGTAACACCCACAAAAAGGTTGTTGGTTAGTTCAAGGTTGAGTGCTCGGGTAAGTCTATGGAGGGAAACGTGGGACTGTACCCCATAATGTACTCAGTAGTGGTAGGATCTGGCAAAAGGATAAAATAGGCAAAAGGAGTTCCCTGGGTTGCTGTTGCAAAAGATCTTAAATACGACATGTATGTGGAATGCTTGCATGAGTGACGCGAATTTACAGACACAGCAGATCTAATCCAGTCAAAGAAACATCAGATGGGTATGTATCGCTGGCCAAGGTGAGTTGTCACGTCTTGACATCAAGCGATGGATATTCCCTGATGGATTCATCACTTGTACATATGGGCACCACACAAATGTCATTCAGTCCCGAGTGGCCGAGTGGTCTAAAGCGCTCTCCGTTACGGATCACTGCCATCTCACCTCTGTCTGCGTGGGTTCGAGTCTCGGATTCGGCGAACGTGGATATGTGAGAAAGCTTGCCAGTAGCTTCTCGTGGGTCGGTGGTTCTTTTCGGGTATTTCCCGGTTTCTTCCTCCACCATTAATAACTAGCCTCTATGTATAGCCTATCGTGTGCTAAAAAATGGCGTTAAGCCCTACAACAACAACAACAAATGTCATTCAATTTATGATTAGTATGCTAGTGCTTTGATGCACTAGTACATTAAAATAGATCTTGGTGGTAGTTCTGTATCCATGGGAATGACTTGCAATTCTTCTCTCACGGATTTCCTGCTCAAAAGCCTTGGTCCTCTCGCCAACAGTGTTAAATAGAAACATGTTGGCATCCCGGAAAATCAATCCGATCCGAGATTGTAAATAAATCTATGGACCATACCAGGTCAGTAGCACGATATTGCCCGCCTTCTAATGCACATTGTGCATACAGATACCAAATGAAATTGTTTCTGAGTGAGTCTAATGGCTGTGATTGTGAAATACGTAATGGTGACAGTCTTCTGCCTCAGCTAGATGTGACCCAGTTCACGCGTGTGATTTGATACTTTAGCACGTATATGACTAATGGAATTTGTGTTACCCATTCAGGTAATCACTCGAGACTGCTAGCACTCTGGCCGAGACGTCATTAACAATTCTTGTGCATACTGATGTCCGAATAACCATTATGCAAGTGTACGGTTAAATAGTTCAACAATAACTTGGTCACCATGTCTAACACAAATGATTATCATATGTTTTATTAACATCGCAGCAACTGCTCCGAGAAATTCTTTACCTGGGTCGACTTGCAACAGCCATGGCCACGTTGATGAACTTGCACAAAAACATTTAATCTCATCAGTGATACTTGCTGAACCTTTAAGCGTCAACTGTTCCACTTCTCTGTATCTACTGACAACATCTACAATAGTTAACGCACACATGTATATTAGTCCCCAAACTGGATCATGTGGAATAAACAAAAGATCAGCCTAATGAACTTCATATCGCTATGTCTTCTTTGAAGCAGTTTATAGTGATATCTAGCACTAGGGCATCATGCCGCAGGAATGTGGCATGATGTCCCACCCAGTCATATTATCCTGGCACCAGGCCAACCAGTCCTAACACCAATCGTTTAATTCTGAGAGCCATGCGAGGCAGCTGCTAGTACCATTTTTATAAGTTTTTGGTATGACTCGGCCAGGGTTCGAACCAGCGACCTCTCGCATCTAAGGCGGATGTTCTAACCACTAGGCCACCGGAACGGTCCCTATTTATTTGGACAGGTCTTTAATCGAATTAAAGACCTCTGCAATTTAATTAGCGAGATATATATATATATATATATATATATATATATATATATATATATATATATACTTATATATATATATATATACATATATATATATATATATATATATATATATATATACTATATATATATCATAGACATCTCTAATTCAACTGGAGACCTCTCAAATTCAATTAGAGACCTGAATATTTTGTCTCATTTGTTGACCTCTGGAATGCAAACCTCTGTAATAGAATTAGTGCCCTCTCTAATTCAATTTTAAAGCTCGGACATATTCTTGAATTGCAAGTATGCATCTTACGGACCTAACAATCTGGCTGACATTCTTCATCAGGTTTTCTCCAAAGTGATACTTTTAATCTTTGCTAAAAGCAGCTTTAGTTTCATCACAAAAAATAATTTTTGACTATTGGTATTCAACTATCCAGTTATTTATCTATTTAAACCGTGAAATACATGATGCAGAATCATAAGACTTCACTGTTTGCTTTCTTATAGTACGTCTCCTGAAACCTAAACTCATTCATCTTCTAATGACAATGATTTCAGAAACATGAACAGACTCGGTTAAACAACGGATAGCTGCTGATAATATTATCAAACAATGCAATTAACAAGGCTAGAAAGTACATTAGCATCGCTTCTAATGGCATATTTTGCTCTTCAGCTTATTTTTCGTGTTCTACGGGTCATCATTCATCGCTAGCCAAGGTTCCTATATGATAACCAACCCTGTCTGTAGATAGGATTATCATATCGGAACCTTTCCTAGCGAAGATGCGGATAATCTATTGCGAAGCCTTTTCAAATGTTTCTGAATTGTACAAACCTGATATTTATTTCTCTATTCTATAGTAAAAGTCACGCATGTCATGTAGGCGTTCAACACAGACTATTTCTTTAATATGTCATTTTTCAGAATTTGATTACGCTGGAAATTACATTACACATGGCAATTATTCACTTTATTTGGATCCTCATACATCCTTATTCCTTTGGAAGGTCATTATTTACACACCTCGTGAAGTACATACAGCAAGATCGAATGTTAAACTATGTGGACCATCTTCGCTAGCAGCAGCACAGAGGGTGAACAGAGAAATATGGCGGCCAGACCAGGTGGAAAAAATAACGTAAAAAAATACATGGAACCGTTGGAATGACCAACGCATGGTAACATAAACTATATGTGACACATTGTAATGTTTTTTTATGTGCTATAAAATGTGAATATTTTTTAATTTGATTTTTTAGTCACAATATGAACAACAGAGCAAGAGGGGGTTAATCGACCAAATGTTGTCGGTGTTGCTGGTATACTCAATATTATCGCGAAAAAAATATTTACATGTACCAGTAAAAACTTGCACCAGCACACAGAAATAACCTACGCTGTGACATATGCGTGCATAAATATATCATCGATATTGTCAGCGGGGTTAAACGATGATGTAATATCAGACAAAGAATTTGATGTAATTAGGGATATTTATTATCGGTATCACAAGAACGCCGACGTTGCCAGCGCCATATTTAGAATCCGCCGTAATGATAATAATGACCGCACAAATAACCACACGACTGGAAGGTCATCGCTAACACAACACCACCGCCAACCACAATGATATCAGCGATGTCAACACGGCCGGAGTTAGATATTGGTTTTCCAACTCCGATAAAGCTCCAATGGTCGGTCTCTTCAATTGGCACTGGCACAATTACGACTTTATTATAGTTGGCCAAATATCAGAGAAAACTCATTTGGTGGATTAGACGCCAACAACACACTGGTATTCTCGCATAAAACCAAGAATCAAAGATCGCATTCAAAGTGCACGAGCCAACGTTGAGCGCCGCCACTGAAATATCATAGGGGGATTATGCGGAATCAAATTGCGCCGTTGACATACATAAGTCATCGATCAGAACAGTGCTGGGATGACCGTTTGTAGCACTAATTGTTGTGGAACAAAACCAGAACCACAAAAATCTAATTTTATTATGAAGAAAATAATAATAAAAGACATCGAAGATTATTTTAACCATTATTTGTATAGAGTTCCTCGGGGGGGGGGGGGGTGGAGTTTTTTTCCTGTATAAATATTTTATTTAAATCAAGTATTTATCCTGCACGATGGTCGTACCCTGGCGGATCTACCAGATCCAAGACAAGAAGATTTGAGAAGACTGATGGAATTATTCGTTCCTGAATTGAATTTTTTAAAGATTACGCATATAGTATGGAAGATTTATTTCAAAAAGATAAACATAATAAGACGAATTAATGAATATATCAGTTATTTCCCTGGAAGAATTAATATTCAAGATTTTGATCATCGAAGTAAAAGAATTGTTAGATTGATACATGATTTATGGGCAACAAAATATGAATTAGAATCATTACAAAACACTCTAGTAGAATTAGTGATTATCAAGTAGGGAAATGAGAAAATAAAAGGAGTACCATACAAAACTCATTTTCTTCATTATTTTAAGATCACCGAAGACCAGCTGCCCACATTCAAAATGCAATGGGGTGACATGGATAAATTACAACAGGAAATCAATGACTTAATTGGCGAACATTTTCAAAGGATTTACGCCGCATGAAAAAAACTGGGGCCTTGCCGGTAATTCTCGACATAACAACGATCCAGATGGTGGTGGTCGTCATGTATCGCCGGATATTGTCAAGATCACGTCGACGATTTCTGTAAATCTAGTCTGTGACGCGGTCGACAGTAGATATACTGCGTCTGGGCAAACATTACAAGGGCAGGCCCAGCAGGAATATGTTCCTTACAGCTTTTCTCCCGATGTCCTGCCGGGTCATTTCATTGTGTTGGTGCCCACTAATCCTGTTTATTTACGATGTCATAATCCATCGCTGTAACGAAAGTATTTTCGTCTAACCGTCCATGACGGTAATTTATTGGACACACGTGGTGAAGAATTGTCTATTAGTTTGTATGCGCGTGACAGACTGTGAAACGGTCCACCATGATGACCAAAAATAACCACAAAAAATAACGCATTTAGATAACAAAAAAAATTCCAACATTTTTTGTCGTTCATTTTTGTTGTTGTTGTCTGGGCTATTCCTCCTTGTGAAATGATTTGCATCCTGCGGGAATCTTAATAGATTCCAATACAAGTTTGGTTTTTTTTTTTTGCTGTCTCTCACCTGCATTTACAGCCGATCGAGTTTCATTTTGTCGAGACAAATCTGATCGTATTTTCTCAATGGCGCTTGCCAATGGAACAAAGTTAACTACATCATGTTGTTCGTGTAAATCCGCCAATGAAAATTCGATTTCGCGTTGGAGTAGTTTGATAAATATGTACCCAACCGCGAGTGTATATCTACCCTCTTCACGTCGCTCCTGTATCATCTCAAAATCATCGTTGATTTTTTTTTTCAACATTGAGTTGAACCGCGAGACCATCTTGCTGCAATTGTTCGATAGTAGAGATAATCTCGTTAATGGTTTCCTGGTTCATGATACAACTAATATATTTCTTTAATAAAAGATTTCATCTAGCTGGATCATGTAAACTTATTGTGATGAATGCATGAGGGGTTTTCTGAGCATATTAAAAGGAAGTTTTTAAACTTATTTATGTCCATGTCGCTGGGACACCATGTCCGATGAATATTTTGAAGCGTATGTGTATCAACCCCGTTAAAAATCACCAAAAAAATTGCAGTTATCTCTGATCACATTGGGAATCTAAGTATACTGCTGAGTAACGTAATGACATATGTGTTTTTATGTCTGCCCTGTGAAAATATTCTGGCTTGATTTGCTTGTTTGTCAAGCATGACATCATCATAAACCACTAGATTGTTGATATCCCCGTTAAGATCCTCGACGGACGGCGCTTCATCGATGTATTTGATGAATTCAATAACATCGTCTTCAGCTGCTGCAGATTCATTAAATTCCTTAAGAACATCATAGCATCGTTCGTCATCCACGGATGGCGCTATTAAATAAAGTTTATCCCATATGAGCCACCTCATTATCAGTTTGAGCAACTGAGTTTTACCCGACCCAGATGAACCAGTTATAATAGCTCGAATGGATTTTGGTAACATTGGATGATGCTTGATCGGTGCACTCTCACTTGTTGCTGGAAAGTCAATCACGTTCATATTGTACAAATAAAATATTATTTATAATCATGAGTTTATATTGTGTTTGATGCAAGACAGTCACTGGTAAAAAATTTGTGAGAGCAACCACGTTGAAAAATAATACGCCTGTACTTACAGATAAAAGTGTAAAATGCGGCACACAAAACTGTAAGTTTGTGATGTTGGATCGCTATGGGATCAGCAATGCTCGCATTGCCGGTGGTGATATTCCTTAGGCACTCGGTAAAACACCTGGAACGCCATGGGCTAAGTATCCTGGGGAAAACATCTTCCAGGATTAAATTACTGTTGTCCTGGAACTCGCCTTGATATTAGACTTGACGAAAAAATTCAGCCAGAACCAGACGAACTTCCGGTAAATGACTGTTCATAATATCGTGTATAAAAGTCCAGATATAAAACAACTATTTTTTGCGGATGTCAACTTAATTCACACGCTGCATTCGATAAAGAATAAAGACAAGATCGGTGATGAAAGGTAAAATAGTGTTAGGAGCGTAGATCCCCGAGCTGGCAATTAAACGCCAACTATTACATAATGGAGTCTATTTAATATAGCTCAAGAGGATATTGGAGAGGTACAGCAGCAATTAAAAAACTTGCCGATACAGAAGGTGTTACACGAGCTGTAGTCGCAGATTGGTTGTCACGACAGGCCATATGGCAAATAAATCTTCCACGTCCCAAAACGATTCAACAGGGACGGTTTGCTGTCACCACAACCAACGAAGTTCATCAGGCAGATATCTTGTTTTTACCATATGACGTGACCGCTCCGGTGGCCTAGTGGATAGAGCGTCCGCCTCGGATGCGGAAGGTCGCGGGTTTGAACCCAGCCGAGTCATACCAAAGACTTATAAAAATGGTACTAACAGCTGCCTCGCTAGGCGCTCAGCATTAAGAGGTTAGTGTTAGGACTGGTCGGCCTGGTGTAAGGATAACGTGACTGGTTGGGACATCATGCTACATGTCTGCAGCATGATTCCCCAGTGCTAGACATCACTATAAATTGCCACACTGCAGACATCGTAGTGATATGACTGAAAAATTGTTAAAGCTACGTTAAAAATCCATATCACACACACACACACACACATACACACACACACACACACACACCCCACGTGAGGTATATAAAAGGCGCACATACCAATACGCGTTGACTGTCGTAGACATTGCAAGTAGATACAAAGAGGCTAAACCGTTGTCGTCTAAAACAGCAACTGAAGTCGCATCAGCGTTTGAACGAATTTGTTCTCGAGGATCCGGCCCACATGGTGGCCAGTGATGGCACAATTGCTACAGGTTGATCCTGGCAAAGAATTTCTATGTGCAGTAACGACGCGGATGCAACAAAATAACATTAAAATCAGACGTGAGTAGTGAATGGGGACGATCTAAGGACAATGGGACTTTAACATCGGTGGGACTGTCTAGGGACAAGGGGAATTTAACATAGGGATGTATAGCGACAAGGGATTGGGAATGTCTAGGGACAATAGGAGTTGAACAGGGGTGACGTAACGGTACTAGACACTGGGGAAACAACGGTAACAATGTTGCAAGGGGCTGATCTCAGTGGGGTTTATTACGTAGCCCACACTTTGTTGGGGGTGGGTTGTAGTGGAAATTTAGTTGTCGTTATCTAGACGGTGATCTTCTTCGGTGTTATTGCCCGGATCGAGTAAATATCAATATAAAGTGTGAAACTTATAGGTGGAATAGATACAGATCTGAACAGATATATAAAACAGAATGACACGAGCCCCCGTACATGAAAAATAACAATTTAATCGATTACATAAACAACCGTGATAATGCATTACATTAGGAAGATACGTATCTTTTTGAAATAAATCATTCACCGAATTTCAAACACAAATATACTTATATAAATAGCCGATCCGTTTTAAATGATAGAATTAGTTCATCATAGAATCGAGTGAACAATCGAAGTCATTGCCCTGGTACAACCTCATAACCTGATTATTTCCGGTTCATTCCAACTTCACTCTGACTGTTCTCTTTCTGGTCGTTCCACTTTTCTTTTCTCTTCTCCAAACTCTCTATTGTCTCGCCTCTTTCGGCCCTCGAGCATTGTGTGGGTAGGTGGATATGTAATTACGTGATACGTAGATACTTCGATAGTTTGGTACGTGGATACGTCCTGTGGAGCTATTTCACCTTCCAAAATAAACAAAGAAGCAACCTAAATCTTCTGTCAGATATCCTACTGGGAATAGATCATTACTCCCCTCTCGTTATGTCAGATATAGTTCTATCGGAATTCAAACAGATACCAAAGGCTATCTGGCCAAGCTAAACGTGGCAGACCATAAACAGACCTAGTTTCATAAGACTAAAGTATTTCCTAACGGCTATTTCAACCTGACTGACATTATCATCACCCGAGACACATAACAGTTCTGTTCTCGTCTCAATTACACAAATGAATGAATGAAATTCATTACATGGCTTAACTACATTATTTCTAGCGAATACACACATTCAAGTCTTTAGCATATCTGAAATCTCACTTCATGGTTTAACAACGTTAATTTCAGTCAATACGCACTCAAGTCTTTATCATACGTGAAATCATCTAAGGTCGGTGAATTCGTACGTATTCTCGTAACTCATATCAACTAAAGTAAGGCATGAAATTCTTAGTTACATATTTTCCTATAACAATCAAGACGACACATTCAAACAATTCGTCAAACTTATATAAAGAATATCATTGTACGGATTCATATAGATGCACTCACACAGTTGTATTCATATCAAGAAAATTGATCTATGAATCTTAACAAATAAATTCATGCAAATATAAGCAAATAAATCAAACAAATCGTTATATTGATATCAACGAATTACATGAGACTGGCGCAAAATACCTTGTGTTTTCAAGCTTCGCTCTCTTCTACCGTCGACTTTCCAGACATCCGATCCCTTGGATAATTATTTACGAATGAATTTCTTCTAAATTCAAACTCGGAGTCTCCTACATTTGTTTTCTCTTGCAGAAAAGTTTAGACTGACTAAAATTTTGTGATGGGACATAATAAAACCAAGAATTATCGTTTGGGAATCACGCCCCTTATTTAGCGTAACCAAACCTGGTTAAATATATCTCCCACCTTTAATAACTAGGCGCCAGAATTGTAGTCTGCGTGACTTCTAGATTCCCAAATAACTAATTCTGGAAAAACTCAAATCTGACAATTCCGATGCAAGATCGAAAGTTAACCCTATTCTTCCAGTCTGTCTGACGGTTAAATAAACGTATGCTTCATTAAGAATCACTCGTCTCATGACACAGCCATCAACAATCCGTGCATTATGGTGATTTAACACACCACGGTCCCCATTAATCTAATTAATCGTTCACCTGCCCAAATTAATGTGCTCGACAGAAATTTGCACCGTTACAGGTTGGAATAGTGTGGCAAGGAGTTGATCCTGAATAGGCGCTACTCTAGGGACAAACTCAACAGAGACAGAGACACAGAGACGGGGTTATAGACATAGACATAGATATACATAGATTTATGTACATAAGTCTATCACACAAAAAAATCGACAAAAAAATTTAGGCAAGAGGAGAGGCATCTTTTCCAGACATTTGAGGGGCCCTGAAACTGGGTCTTGGGTTTTGTTTGTTAACACCATTCAGTTAATACAGAGGGCATCGCACGGGTCTTCTTCTCTTCCTCAAACTTCGTCTGACATCTGGACCGTAGATTAAATCTCTCTTCGGACATCCTTGCCTCTCCACAAAGATTCTTTGTTTCCAAACGGCCGTATCGGTGATCTGGGTGATAGCCCATGATGATTTGACATACATGGAATATTTCGGGTTGAACAGGATCGACGATAGGAGGGTAGACGATTCTACGTTAGTACACATCCTGTGACGAGAACAGGCGAATGGAAAGAGATGAGCCGCGGTTATTTATAGTGGAAGAGCGAATCGAAACGGATTGAGTTCTTTCACCAATCCTAACACATGTTACAAAATTCAATCACAGTGCAGAGTTTGTCTTCCAATCCGAAGAGAGCTACCTTTGACTTCACATTCCCTATATAGGTGCGCTAGCGCCTGTGCTCAGTGAATCAATGCGATAGAGTTAGAAGATGACGGAAACTACGAAGAGGATGAATTTGGGTGGACCGACTGTGGAGACGAGGAGTGATAGCATAGCAGCGGCTACTAAAACAACCACATTCCTACTTCCAGAAGAGAACGATTTTAATTGGGATTCAGCGGATTTTCTCTCTCTTCACAAGAATTTGTTCCGGTACCATCCCATCGCCGCTTTCTCCGTCATTACCGTACGTCGAGGATTTTAAACAGAGGCAGAGAGAAGAATTGGAGAAATTTTTGCAACAGCGGAAAGAAGCAAAAGAAGCCTTTCTCATTCAACAGCAACAGCGAGAAGGCGAAGAGGCAAGAAGAAAACTACAGGAAGAAGAAGAAGCAGAGAAAAATGGTCTAGGAGGCTCTTAGACATTTTGGCAGAGTTAAGGAGTCTGAAACAAATGTACCAGACTTCTTTAATACGACCCAAGCGAAAAAGACCTTCCCGGGCCAAACATTCCAACCCCATCCACAGACCCACTAGCCTGAAATACCAACACTAGTGATCTCTACCAAATCATCGACAGTAGCAGGTCAAGAAGTAGGTCTTGGCCGTGGCAAAGGTATAAGGCAGTTAAAACGCATTACATCGCGTTCATGAGTTGTTGTTTTTATTTTCTAAACAAATCTGAAATCACCCAACGGTCATTTTCAGGGCCACCCACCTCTCTCGAAAAGAGACTACTCAATGTTTGCCAAAATCAAGTAAAACTCAAATCCCCTTTTTTCCCCATGATGTACGTATGTGAGTGTGTGAGTGTAGGTCCTTATGATTATAAAAACAAAACCTAGACACACTTACGTTTTTCTTTCTGGTATATTCTCCGGTACAAATTGCAATCCAATTTCACAACATAACACTTTAAAAAATTCACAGGATTCTTCTTTTCCTTTCACTCTCTCCTTTATTCGAATTTCATCACCGTTACAGGTGTTTCCTCTTCTTCCTCATTTTCTTCTCGTCTTCTTTTATTGTCTTTCAGCGCGTGTCTGGGTTCTTCCTTTTCAGAGGGTACCTCTTCTTTCTGTTCGGAACCCCTCTCTACCTCCTTCTCCTGTTGTTTCTTAGGGCAGTCTGAAGACCAATGTCCTTTCTCTTGACAATGATAACGGTATCTTGACCTTTGTCTCTTCTGGCACCTGTCTTGCTTTGACGTTGTGGACATTCTGAAGACCAATGTCATTTCTTCTGACAGATATAGCAAGTATCTTGATTTTTATATCGAAAGGAAGGGGAGTAGTCCGTCGGCTTCTCTGAAGAAAACCTTCGCATGACACCTCTCAAACCCCTGATCAGACGTTCTATTTGTGTTGGCTGTTCCATCCTTCCCGCAGGACTGAGAGTGAAATGAATATTTTGAGGGAAGACACTGACCAATTATACAGGGAGGACACTCACCTTGCATTTTTATATAGAGGACCATAGCGTTTAAAATGACATTTTGCAATCAAGATGAAACGATCGCACCATTTTGTGAAGAAAGGAGAAGAAGGTAAGAGACAGAAACGTGACCTATCGCCTCGCAGAGTAACTTACGTCTTGGCTCAAATCCATGAAAGCGATTTTGAAGATGACACTAGTGAACCAGAATCCACACCTTCTACGTCTGCATCCAGACCCAGAGAGTCTACGCCAAACCAAAGTCCACCACTAGTAACACCTCAAAACTACTACCACCTTCGAGAGACGGATAAACGCTCCACAAGAAAGTTTAGAACCTCAGCCTAGTCGTACACGGTCAAATTTAAAGATTTCAAGTCAGACGTACCGCTGAAGAAAACAAAGGGGTTCATCACCGATTTGTGGTATTCTTTGTTAACCACACCCAAACGACAATGTGAAGCCAGAGAGGACAATCGCTTGAGTCTCTCCATTTGGATCGAGTTTAGCAGCCCAACAGAATTGGCACCATCCAAAGTCATCGACAAGACTCAACACGTGCAGCAATCCAGCGACAAGTTTCACCTCACCGATGGAAAAGCGACACTGTACATGACCCACGTTTCTCTTCCCAAAGGGACCAGACAACGCAGAAAAGTGTTATTGGTGGACGAAATTTACAGCAACAAAACGAACCTCGTTCAAATTAACAACCCTCAGGACAAGATGTGTTTAGCCCGTGCCATCGTGGTGGAAAGAACGTATGCTGACAAAAACGAATGACGAAGAACCTGGGACAACGTTCGAAAATCGGACCGAACCAAACAACAACAAAAAAAGCAGAACTCCTGTTACAGCAAGCTGGCCTATCTAAAAAAAACAACACCTTGTGGCATTCCTGAAATGCACGAATTGCAAGACGTCTTAGCTCCACTTACACCTTGAAAGTGCACCCTCAAGAAGTGCGCGGACCTCCAATGTTTCGAGGCAAAAATTTCAAAGACGAAAATAGATTCACGTCCATCATCGCGATGAACATCACCGGATTCTGGGATACGGTTATTATTGTGAGAAATGTGACTATGGGTATAACAATCGAGAGCAACACAAGCATTATGGATCGAAATGTGAGGGATGCTTGACCTCTAAACCCTGTCTTGACGAAGGACAACAACGAGTGCATTGCCCAACTTGTCAGCGCACTTTTGTCAGCCCTATCTGTTACCAACAACATCTGAAGACGCAAGGTTCACAGAAGAAAAGTGCTTGTCGGCTCCAGAGAATGTGCCCTACTTGTGGACAGGGCATACGTACCAATAGTACCAAGGCTCACGTATATTCAGGAAAGAAACGATGTTACATTTGTCAACAAATCGTAAACTTGGAACACGAATGCTACATTAAAAAATACCAACCCCAACAGGAGGAGGAAGAAGATGACCAGAAGAAGAATGGAATTTCATTTTGTTTCGGTTTCGAATGCATGCAAGAGACCGGCATTCACATTCCTAATTTCTGCGTGGCTCATCGAGCGTGTGAGAAGTGCATCCAAGAGCCTATCTTTAGTCATTGTCCTAACTGTAGCAAGATTCCTGGAGGACGTCAAAAATCTTTCGGGGACCAAACACGCTGGCCGATTTTGCCCGATGGATCTTAGACCCTATCGTCGAAAATTGGAGCCAGGAGGACATCAAACGTTACGAAGATTGCCATCACTATGCCACGGTGATGGCTCATAATTTCTCGGGATACGATGGACATTTTCTCCTGAAATACTATAGTGAACAACGTACAGAATGTCATAAAGTGACCTTGAACGGAGCAAAAATCATTTCTAAGCAAGTGGGACAAGTACAGTTTAAAGATTCGATGAGTTACATGGCCATGCCGTTGAGCCGAATGCCTAAAACGTTTGGAATGACAGAAATGGGTAAAGGTTATTTTCCGCACCTTTTCAATACCAAAGCCAATCAACATGCCGTTCTACCCCATTGGCTCATGCTCACTACTACGACCCCGACAACATGCGAACGGAACAACAAGAAGCTTTCTACGCATGGTACCAAACTCACGCCTCGGATCCCTTCGACTTTCAGGAAGTAATGTTAAAGTATTGTCGATCCGACGTGGACATTTTACGGCGATGCTGTGGAAAATTTTGAGAATTGTTCATGGAGCAGAAAGCGATCGATCCTTTGAAAAAAGCCTGCACCATTGCCAAAGCGTTTTCTTTAGTGTACCGCAAATGATTCATGCCTGAGAAGACCCTGGCTGTCATCCGCCCTCAAACGACCAATTTTATCAAACGTCAATACTCGGTCAAAGCACTATGCTGGTTGCATTACTTGTGCGACAAGAAAGACAAATGGATCCAACACGCCTGAAACGGAGGAGGTAAAAATATCATTGGAACGTATTCCGTGGATGGTTGGGACTTAGAAAACCCTAAGATCGTGTACGAGCTTAACGGTTGTTTATTTCACGGATGTGCGATCTGCTACCCTCAACGGTACAACCAAATGCAGTCTTTACAACGTAGCATGGAAGACTTGAACGAGGCCACTTGTCAGCGACGATTAAAGTTAGAACAGAAAAGATACCAAGTCATGGAAATGTGGGGACATGAGTATGATCACCATTTGAAAACCGATCCCGAATTTAAGCGCATTGTGGAAAGTTACAAGTTGGTTGACCCTCTGAACCCGCGGGATAGTTTGTATGGACGACGAACGAATGACACCTGTTTGCTGTAGCACGCTGACCAGGAGAATGAAGAGGAAATCATATACCTAGACGTGTGTTCGTTGTATCATTACATGTGCAAATATTGTCACTTTCCCAGAGGGCACCCACAATTGCTGACGGAATACATCGAAATAGAAAATATTCGACAATTCGAAGGATTGATTAAATGTAAAGTATTGCCTCCCACGGACTTGTACAATCCCATTATACATCACCATTGCCAAGGAAAACTGATGTTTCCCTTGTGCCGTACTTGTGCCGAAACATGCAACCAAGACCAACCTTGTCAGCTTACCCAGGAAGAACGCGCCTTGACAGGAACGTGGGTCAGCGTGGAATCGTTCAAAGCTCTGGACCTGGGATACCAATTGTTAGAAGTGTACACAATTTACTAATTTTCCAAGACAGAACAGTACCACAGCGGCGACGAGACTCAGAAAAGCATTTCGCAGACTACGTGGAGGCCTTTTTGAAACTGAAACAAGAAGCCAGTAGCTATCCTTCCGGATGCCGCACTTCCGAAGAACAAAATAATTTCAAAGGGAAATACTTTGAGCAGGACGGCATCGCTTTAGAGTACATCGAGAAAAACGAAAGACGATGAGTGTTTGCCAAAGTGATGTTGAATTGTTTGTGGGACAAAATGGCACAACGACTTTGTTTACCCAAGACATAGTGTTTGACAGACCCTTCCTGTTACTTCCAGATGATTCACGACAAAACCAAATACATGAAATACGTAGACGTCCTCCGTGCAGACTTCATCCTGGTCAATTACGAAGAAGAACTGGACTTTGTACAGGCTGACGAATTTGGAAATGTCATCATTGTAGCCTATGTGACAGCCCATGCTCGCTTAAACTTTTACGAAGCCTTACACCAGTTAGGAGATCGTGTGCTGGGTTTTGACACGGACAGTTGCATCTACATCGATACACCCCAACGACAAGATTCTAAGTTTTGCTAGTGGCGGTCCTAAAACTTACAACTGCGAATACAAGGGACCCACAAGTGGAAGTTCACACAGAGTGCAAAGTCAAAAGATTGACTCTAAATTATCGCACCAGTCAAGTGGTGAACTTTGGCGTGTTCAAAGAAGCTCTGCAATCTGGAGTGGATCAACCTTTTAAAGTGACCACCTACGAACCGACAACACTGTACGTTTATCCACACATCATATCGTCAGTCGACCCTTGGAAAAACTCTATCAAATCGTGCACCAGAAGAGAGTGTGGCTTCCCAACCACTTCACTTTACCCCTAGGGACACGCTTATATTGGTCAGCATATAAAACGGGAAAACGTCAAAGACCGATAGTTCATTGTGATTACATTTGCCAAGCGAGACAGATAAATCCTTTCAAATAGACACAATTCAATTTCGGTGATTCTCAAATGGAGTGCGATGCTGTGCCTTGCGATTGCAGGGATGCCGTACGCTGTGACTTCGGCTATTCATCAGGACATCATGGGAATTTTGCTAAAACTACTACTACTACACTACATGGAAAGTGATGCTGTGCATGTCAAACTGAGGGACGCGAAATCGATACCACTCGTTATCGTGGACTCTTTACTGGTCAATGTCATCCTCAACGTGAAACCATGCGTCTACCACCCTACGGATGTCATCCATGCCTGAGCAAACTACTGCGGGTTTCACCGTACCCTCATCGAATTGAACCTGTAAAAGAAGAATATTCGTTCCCTGTGCGTTTTTCTGAATACTGCGACTTTGAAAATCGTTTCCAAACCATCCAAGGAAAGTGGCCCAAATATCTGGGAGGACCTACCCCCCGACGAATTAGACAGAGCCGGATTTATCTATTTGGGCGAAGGTGATAAAGTCACGTGTTTCAGGTGCGGTGTGTCACTTCACGAGGGGGAGCAGAAAGATTCAGCTTACCTGGAACATGCTCGATCGTCTCAGCACTGTCAGTACCTTCCGTTAGTGGGACCGAAGTAATCTATTCATGGATACTTTACAAGAGAACATTCGTGGCTTGCCTGTGGAGTTGAGAGAACGCATTTACCGAGAGTTTGTCAAAATACAAGTCAAACGCAAAGAACAATTGCATCCGTTACGTCACCAATATTTTAACCACTAGTACCTGAATGCTATAAGAAGACTGATTCATATAAAAGCGTTACAATGGTCAGACATTGATCAACTACCCAAGGTCTAGAAGACTTTGGTTGCTACTCATTCTACTTACAATGTGTCCATACTACAACGAATTCCAGAGGAATAGTTAGAGGGTTACCAAAATCTTTTGCAACAACAACTATTGTCTGTAGAGGAAAATTCTGTACGGTGTGTGATGTGTGACCTAGTGACTAAACAATTTGGATCTGCCACTGGAGTACGATCAGTTTTGTGCAAAAAGTACATTTATTACCTCCGACAAAAGAAAGATATTGCTGTGTATGTCTGGTTTAGAAGAGTACATTCAGAATCTACCTATGGAACTGAGAGAACGCATTTACCAAGAGCTTGCCAAAATACATGTCAAACGCAAAGAACAGTTGCATCCTTTACGTCACTGATGTTGCAACCACTGGTACATAAATGGTATTAAAGGATTGATTCATTTCAAAGTGTTCCATTGGTCAGATATTGATGAATCACGTGAGATTCATAAAGTTTTGAATGCCACTCATTCTACTTACAAGGTGACCATATTACACCGAATTCCAGAGGAAGAGATACAGGATTACCAAACTCTTTTACACGAAAAATCTTGGTTCAAGAGGAAATTTCTGTTCGACGTGTGGTATGTGAGTTAGTGACTAAATAATTTTGTTACGGTACTGACATAAAACCGCTTCTGTTCAAAAAGTACATTTATTACCTTCAACAAAAGAGGGTATAAAAACTTGCTACCATGCCACGACCTTTATCAGACGTGATACAACAATTGCCGTGGAAGGAAATCAAACACATCTAGTCATCTTCGACGACATGTTAGAAGACTAAGAAGAAATTAAACTGTGGTTTACTCGCCAAGGGCATCATCATAATGCCAGTGTCATTTACATTACTCAAATTTTGTTTCAACAAAGTAAAACCCATCGCACCGTCAGTCTCAATGCTCATTACTTGGTCTTGTTTAAAAATCCAAGAGATAAATCGCAAGTGCAAGTGGTAGCCAAACAATTAGTGACTCCTTGGCTGACTCATGCGTACGACGATTCCACTCAAAGCCCTCACGCTTATTTACTCATGGATTTAAAACCCACTACCCCCGATAATTTGCGATTTCGTACCCATTTGTTTCACCGCTGGTGCCAAGACGGAGGGCCTGTCGTGTACATGTCGCAGTCGACTTAAAAAGATCTTTAAAAACCTCCGACACTTTTGGTCTGTCTCAAACATCGTCAACATGACGACCCTTCAGTCTCATCTTCCCGTCAAATTGATTCGTGCCTTGTACGGCATCAGTCGCGAAAAAAATCCACAAATACGTGCTCATGTCTTAGAAGCCAGTCTCAGAGAAGTCTTACGATGGTCTACGGTGAGAGCACGTCAATTCCTTCAAGGCGTTAATCACATCCCTCATCAAAGCAAAAGCTTTTTTGGGAGAAACAAAGTAGACTTGACGCAACTGGCAGATTCCCACATCGACACTCAAACCAAAAAACAAATCATTTTGAAACCTGGATGTAGCGGTTCTCTTGGATGGTGTCATCATTCGCTCACTCTTAGAATGGGATCCTAATGCCACAAACGTTTTCCCGAAGAAAAAAGCCACTCCCCGACCCAAACGTGCCCAGAAGAAAAAAAGCAATGATGTCAAGACCAGGTCACAGCCCCAGAAGAAGTCCCAAGAAATCACCCCAGAAAGCAGCTTCTACCCGCAAGAGAGGTACTATGGCCAGGACGCAACCTTACATCCCCAAGCAACGACCTGCAGGGACGGTGACCGCGTCTCCAGTAGCCTCGGGTTCTTCAAATTGTCCGTTACTTGTGATGCCAGCCAAACCCAATTTGACATGCGTCTTTCCTAATTTGATAAAAATGGAAACCCGTGTCTCCAGGAACTTCTCCTCCGGCGGTGACACCCTCCACCTCTTTAGCTGCTGCGGCAGCTGCTAACAAAGTATCCGCCTCCAAAATCAAAGTCCAAGAGAGATCGGGTATGTTACAGATAACTGGCTTTATCCAAGCAAGAACTGTCCAAATTTAGTCCGTTGCGGACCCCTCAACGTCGAATTATGCCTGTCGTAAAGATGATACGACGGACCGACAATCAGTGGCGACGCATTCCACCACAATAAAATGACCTGGGCCGAACGATAGGTATTTGGTATTTTTTTGTGATCATGAACGCAAAACGATGTCACCCACCAGAAGTGCACACCACCGCTATCGACGTTCTTGTGTCCAAAAAGGAAAAGGAAAAAGAAAAGGACAGTATCGTCGTTTGACCCCGCATCCCAAAAAAACACTTAGCCAAGCATCGACGTCTACCCCAGAAAAGTCACCATCGTCCAAAGAAAAAGAGGAGCGACCAAAAGGGAGGATTTTTTTGCGATAATGCGATAACCAGAGAGTTCATCAAACAGACTGGTCACACACCCAGCCAGCTACTCCAAAATTACTACTTAAAAAAATAAGATAAAAGGACGTGTGCCAAGTCATCGACCTGAGTGTATTTTTGTGTGTGCTCCGGAACAAAGATGTCACCCAGCAGAAGTGCACACCACCATCATCGTCGTTCTCCTGTCCAAAAAGGAAAAGGAAAAAGAAAAGGACAGTCTCGTCATTTGACCCCGCATCCAAAAAACGCTTAGCCAAGCATCGACGTCTACCCCAGAAAAGACCCTATCGTCCAAAATAAAAGAGGAGTAATCAAAGGGGAGTATTGTTTGGCGATATAGAAATAAAGTCTTTGACGAAGCGATATTCAAAGAGGTCGTCAAAATGACTGGTTACAATCCCCTTCGACATACTCCAAAATTGCTCCACCAAAAAATATGATAAAAGTGTACATTTCTGTGTGTGCCCCGGAACAAACAAAGATGTCAAACTCCCCCCCCCCAGCCATCCTTCTTCTACCCCCAAAGGAAAGATAACGAAAGGACTGCCTCCTCGTTTAGCCAAACATTGGGACGTGTTGTCAATTCTGTCCAAAGTCTCTCCACCCATGCGAAAACAACTCATTCAAACTGCCTCCAAAGACGTCATCGATGCCTTGTGCGAATGTTGCCTGAATGTCTTGAATGGAACGATACCTTTGTCTCAACATCAGAAAAAAATGCTTAGCCAAGCATCAACACGTTCTTCGCCAAATGGTCCAATAGAAAATACCCATCCGTCAAAAGGAAAAGATTTTTGTCCAACGCGGAGGATTTGTGCACCTGTTGTTAGCACCCATACTAAAAGCCAGATTGGTACCAATGATTGTAGGACTCATGACAAGAGCTTCTTCACAAGGGATAGGTAAAAGATAAAAAGGATCAAGAAGATAAAACGGGCCTCTAGGGTGACAAGATCTCAGACGTTACGTTTGGAATCTAATGGAAGGACGAAAACTGACTTTAGTCTCTTACAAACGATGGATGGAATTCCATCGTTGGCAAGAACAACGGACCCCGCATTTACCTCCCAATCCTCATTTGACCGAGATGTCCCAGTTACAACACGAATTGCAATCGTTGATGGATCGCTGCGATTTGTCAGAAACGGAAAAATCGCAACGATACGATCAAGAGTTGCAACGACTCTTTCACCAGAAAGCTTTCGACGAAACGTCTCGAGCGACTCTGAAAGATTTTAAGACCCCGATGAATATTCCACCACTACCACAACCCCGAGTGACCAAGACAGACGCAACCCCACAAATGCCTGAGTAAGTTTGAGGCACGAGAAGTCTTTCAAGCACCGTTAGCGGTTCGCATCCCTAGTAAGATTGCAGCGTCCTTGCTGACCCCTTCCCCACACACCACAACGAGAAGAACTCAAAGCTTGGGTTAAAAAGATGATGTCCACTTCTCCTTCGACAGAAGTCAACAAGAAAGAAGGGAAGGCAGAAGTGAAAAAAGAAAGCAAGACAAAAGCTATCCTATTACCACCACCACCACTACCCTCGACTTCTACTCCCGTAGCACATCGGACACGTAAAGCCGTTTCCAAACCACCACCTCTCCCCAGTCAGAGTAGCATCAGTGTAGAGTGGGTGACTTATGAAAGAGAGTCCTGATGGAGAATTTTTCAGCCAGCATTTACTACGATCCAGTCCATCCTGCTGGATACGGAGGAGTTGAAAAATTGTATCGTGCTGCCAAAACCCGACTGAAAAGTGTCCGTTTACCTCAAGTGCAGTGATGGTTACAAGAACATGCCACGTTGACCTTACACAACCCATTCGACGAATTTTGCAGAAATCGCACACGAGTGGATGGCATCGGTCATCAATGGCAGGCCGATTTTGCCGATATCTCTCATTTGGCCACCTACAATCGTGGCTACAAATATTTGCTTTGTGGCATCGACGTCTTTGCCAAATTTCCCTAGGTCGTGCCTTTGACTTCCAAATCGAGCACTGACTTAGTACGAGCCTTAAAATTGGTGTTGAAACAAAGTGGTCGTCACCCTCTTCGATGGCAAACCGACAAAGGCACCGAATTTCTGGACTAAGCTTTCCTAAAAGAATTAAAGAAACGAGACATTCATGTTTTCACCACCGAAAATCCCGAAACCAAAGCCAGCATCGTGGAACGTTTTCAACGTACCTTGAAAGAACGCATGTGGAAATATTGTACGCATCAACACACTCTCAAGTACATCGACGTCTTACCGTACCTGGTCAAAGCGTAAACCCAATCTTACCATCCAAGCATCGGATATACCCCCGAAGAAGTGACTTCAGACAGCGAAGTGGTCGTCTTTGAGCGCCTGTTTGGTGCGTCACCTACTATGGCTGTTCCCAAGAAAGGTGGAGTGTTGGCAGCAAGATATTGGGTGCGCATTGGCAAAACCAAACGCACTTTCGACAAAGGTTACTTACCCAACCGGACCACCGAATTGTTTCGTGTCACTGGACGAGTGCGTGGCCGTCATCCTACCGTCTATAAATTTGAAGACATAAACGGAAAGTGTTAAAAGGAACATTTTACTTACCTGAGTTAGAACAAGTGACCAAAAAAGAAGACGTAGTGTACGATATCGAAAGCATTCTCGATCAAAGCACCCGTACAGTGGGAAAACGTCGTGTCAAAGAAGTCAAAGTGCGTTGGAAAGGATATCCTCCCAGTTTTGATTCCTGGATCGACGCTTCGCAAGTCATCGACTATAAAAGGAAGTGACCATCATGCCCTTCAACACAGCCTCAACCACAACAGTGACCACTCCTTCACCCAGTTCTTCTCTACAAGATCTACAAAAGCAACCCTTGTGGGTGTGATGTGGAGAATGTATCCCTAAAATGCAAATCGTCTTTTTCTGCCAAATCTTTGTGGTGTAGTGTGTCATCGGTGCTGCCATTGCCAAACAGAGTTTGCAACAAGGAGACAAACAATTGTGGACCATTGTATTGAGGAGTTGCATCGGTAACCTTCTCCCCAATCCTTCCCTAAAATATTCTAATGGTAACAACGGGAGTCTTGCGCCCAGGGTCAGTCACCCTCCCAACAACCACCACCAAAACAACAACAATACCCCTCCTTTGGACACTCTCTGACCTGGAGTGACCCCTCGGAAATCAGAACTCTGGAATAATGAATAACCAGTCTTACTTAACTTTACCCAGTGACAGTTCCATGGATGTATTTTCCCATAATGGTTTGTGCTGTTTCACGGCCAAAGTACCTCAGGCCATCTAATTGGATCACGAAGCCCATTGGGAAGTGGTTTTGTTCGAAATGATTCACCCTACACAAATAAAAAACATCACTGAAAATCAAAACACTTTTGAGGTCGAAGTTCTAAACGACCGAGTGCAACAATACTTGAAAGAAAACGAAACTGTAGACCCCTCTATGAAGCGACCAGTGTCCCCTGATACTCCACGGTACATCTATATGTTGAAAATTCCTGCAGGCTATTATGTTAGTGGTCAACATTTGGTGGACACGATTGCTGCCAAATTCAATGCGTTGTTTAGCAAAACCTTGGACAAAACCAAACGAAGTGTCACGATTGAGTACCATAAAGTGGCTCGTCGCCTGCTAATGAAATTTTCGATTGCCAAACGTTGTCCATTAAATTTTTTTCCTGAATTGTTTGACATTTTGGGTGGAGACCTCAAGATGATGCCCTTCATCACTCATGGCACCCACCACCAACAACTTGAATTTTGCGAAGTTTTTTCATTACCCGGTAGAACTGAACCAAGGATTAAATTTGATCTTTATGTACTCTGATTTGGTGGAGTAGAACGTGGTGGGACACACAGTCATTCCTTCCAAAGTGGATTCTGCCACGACCAATGATGGGGAAGGTGGAATTACCTATCGCGTTCACCGTGAATTTGTATATCCTCATTATTTGCCAGTCAGTAAATCGTATTTCGACAGCGTCAACATTGCTATAAAAGGTGATATGGGACAAAATATTCCATTCTCCAAAGAGAATGTCACAGTGAAACTCCATTTTCGAAAACGATTCTCTAACGACTTGTAAGTCATGTATCCTGTATACCAAGGGGTCGCACGACAGCGAGGACATGGTTTAGGAGATACTCTGAAATCGACGTATCGTTCGATGGGTTGTTTTGAAACCGATGGTGACAAGAGGATTGCACGCCTTGCAAGATGCCGCTTTGACGCAAGGCAATGAATTTCCACAAAATGTCATCATCGAGAAACAAAACCCCAAAGAAGCCTTCTTGAGAGCAGGTAAATATGTCTTGCTTCAAACTGGAAAAGACATTTTGGGCCGACGAGAAACTCCTATAAATGCCCTGGACGCTACCCAGTCAGGCATTCCTGCTTCCCTGACACCACAGCAAGAACAAGGTAGAAAGAGACGATGAAGACAACCCTGTAGACGACTTCACACACACAGAGCTAGTAAGACCAAGAAAAGAAGAACCGTTCGACAATTAGACTTTTTTGATTATTAAATAACAGAGAGAAAAAAATGATGCACCGAGAGTCTTTCGAATATTCCAAGTCGGAACTGGATCTGTTTGCCATGCCACCCACTATGATGACAATGCAAGAATCCCAAAGGGTAGAATTTCCCATCTCTTCTTTGACGGCCTCAGCCCATATCGAATTTGAAATCAATGGACAGCCCGAAGATTCCATCTATTTGAATAGTAGTTACTTGTATCTGAACGTCAAAGTGTTCAAAACGGACGACACCGCTCCGGGAGCCGATGCTAGAGTAGCTCCCGTCAACAATTTCATGCATTCCTTGTTCAGCGAAGTGGATTTGTACTTGAATAACAAACTCGTCAGCAGCGTACCTTGAAAATCTCTTGACGTACGGAAAAGATGCCAGAAACACTCATCTGGATGCTTGCGTCGTGTGGAAACCTGACACAGCAGGCGAAGACAAGTTTAACGTCACAGTCCTGACAGCAGCTGACGATCCTCACAATGCTGGCTTTAACGACCGTCGAAAGAAAATCCTGCAAGGACGTAATTTAGAACTGATGGATCGTTTGCATTTGGACATGTGGTTGCAAGAAAAGTATTTTATGAACGGGCTGAATATCCGTCTGAGACTGAATAGTAGCAGTACCGTTTTCCATTTGATGGCCCATACCAACGAGTACAAAACCATCATCCAAGAAGCCAGACTCTAGGTGCAACGAAGCCCTCAAAGGAGCCGTCACTGCCAATCCTTTCGAGTTTACGCACAATAGAGTGTCCAAGATCGAAGTCAGTCCCGATGGTAAAACCTTGTGTACCAGACTCTTCGAACCCAAGTTTACCGAGAAGAATTACTTGAGATCGTACTTGTCCCTGTACGTAGCCACGGGACAGTTAGGGACCAACAGCAGGCACGGCATTTCGTACGAATATTATGCAGGATGGCTACGCTTTGTGGGCCTTTGATTTCAGTCCAGACCAAGGCAGCGACGAGGGACATATCCACCCTATAAAATCTGGTCAGCTGCATGTGGAACTTCAGTTTGCAGAAGCTCTACCCAACACGGTGAACGTCATCTTGTATGCCGAATTCGACAACACTGTAGAAATCAGCAGTTTGAGAGAAGTCATTCTAGACTATTAGAAGTTATGGATGACTCTTATCCCTCTTTGGAAATGGAATGGGAGGATATCTTGGAAGCAGAACCAAAAGACAAAGACCAAGAGGACATGATAATGTGCAGATGGCCAGAACAAGAACAACATTTAGTCTCCTGTTTCTCCAAAGACCAGGGTTGACCAAGAAAGATTGCTATGATGTCAAAACGATCATCCCAGTCAAATTCAACACGATCAATGCCTGATGATGAGTCAAGAAGAAAAATTGGACGAGTATCTGGATGTCGCTTGGGGTCTCATCTTGGAAGCAGTGCTGCATCAGTGATATAAAGAATTGCGTGATCATTCCTCCCCTCCATCGACTGCTCTAGAGATCCGTCGCACTGAAGCTCTATTGGCACAGAGTACGGAGACGAAGCGAAGAGACGTTTACTTGACAGATTTTCAAGGAAAAAGTCAGAATTGAATTGATGCCTTAACATCACCTGTGAAAAAAAGAACAAAGCAAAACAAAATGGATACCTGGGAACTTTATTACCTTTTGAAAAACAGTTCGTACACCGCTTCTTGGAATCCTGTAGGGTGCGTTAAAGATGAACTTCCTCATTGCCAACCTAAAGACCATGAAGCTTATGTCATCAACACGGACGAATCATCTCCCAGGAATGCACTGGGTAGCCGTCAACTTTCGCCACGATCCCTGTGTGGAGTATTTTGATTCTTATGGATTACCGCCTTTGGAAGACGATATCATCGACTTTATCAGAAGAAATGCGGAGACGACACGATTCACTAGTATGAAATTACAAGGCACAGATTCTATGGTGTGTGGACAATAGTGTGTGTATTTTCTTCATCAACGCAGTCTTGGATATCCCTTAGAACATTTCGTGACTTATTTTGATCGTGACTCTTCTAGAAATGATCATAAAGTAGATCGATGGTTTTGTGACCATTATGGATATCTCTTGTCTTTAGTTAGGAAACGTAGTGTACATCAATGGCCAAATGACCTCCATCAGCGGAAATCTAACTTGACTTCACAACGTTGTCATCGTTGTCAAAAATTTGTTGCTTGAAAAATGTGTTGATGTTATATTATGTGTTGATGGTTTGTTGGTTCAATAAAAATGTTATCAAAAATTATTGTCTGTGATTGTTTTAAAAAAATTGTATCGCTATATATGCTCTTTGACTTCTCTCTACCTTTCTACATGAGATGAGATATAGCGTTCCTACCAAAAAATCACATGGATGTTTTCTATCGCGTCCGATCTTTAGAGATATATTGTGGTGCGGTCTCCAGTCTGGCCTGAAATATATAAAAATATCCCTCCAAATATTGAAGGCATCTTGCTAAATCTGATAAATCAAACCTGGAAATCATGACTGATCACGACCAAATGGAAACAAGCTATAGCTATCCCAATTCCAATAGCCGGAAAAGACCCCACAGAACTATCATCTTACAGATCAATCTCACTCACTGACAGTATATGTAAGGTGATGGAGACTACGCTCAACAACAGACTAAAACACCATCTTGAAAGTAACATCCTGATCTTGAAAAACCAAAGTGGTTTCCGCAACAAAAGATCCACCTTGGACCAACTAGTGAGGCTTGAATCACGCATTAAACTAGCATTCAACACTAAACGAAAATGCGATCGATATCTCATAGCGATTTTTCTTGACCTAGAGAAAGCCTTTGACCTAGTTTGGACTGACTGCCTTATCGCTAAGCTGAACCATTACGGGATTAATGGCCGTGTGCACAAATGGATTCAAAACTTTCTAAAAGGAAGACTGATCAGAACGAAAATAGGGGACCAATATTCAGAAAATTACGAACTTGAGAACGGTACCACCCAAGGAAGTGTTTTAAGCCAAACCCTTTTCAACATTATGATCAACGACCTATAACATGCTGTCGATCTTAGCAAAATTGACTTATCACAGTTTGCTGACGACAGTTGCATATGGAAAGCAGGTAACCCATCCAGCCAACAACTCATTGTTGATTTACAAACCAATCTAACAAAAATCGGTAAATGGGTAGATAGACGGGGATTCAAACTATCCAACAGTAATTTTATTTTCCCCTAACCCCAAGTATATGATAGATCCCCTACCCTGTACATACAAGGGGTACCTATTATATTTGAGAAAATAGCCAAATTCTTGGGTATGCACATTGATCGACACCTCACATGGAACCACCACATTAAAGAACTACTCCGGAAATGAAATGGCGACCTTAACCTTCTTAAAAACATTAAAGGGCTAAAATGGGGGCCCTAATTAGGTTAAAAATGGACTATGGGTGCCAGATCTACGCCTCAGCCAAACCAACCCTCCTTAAACTATTGGACATAATCCAATCCAAGGCGTTACGTATATGTACAGGTTCCCTAAAAACACTTCTAAATAAGAATTGTAAATCCTCACAGGTGAAACACCACTCGTACTGAGAAGAGAAGAACTGATATTAAGATATGTAGCAAGAATCTCAGTACATGATCCCTCCTATTCAACGAGAGATATCATCAATAGATGTAATACCCCGTTCAGTAAGAGACTCGTTCCTAACCCACCTTCTGGAAAGAAGATACATCAACTAAGCAAGGAAATAAATATTGATAACCTTCAGACAGAAATGATGAAACACCCAGACCCCACCCCATGGACATTCAAAAAACCCATTATAAACTTCCTAGCAAAAACCTTTGGCTCCAAACAAGACCAACCGCAGAAGATAAAATCCAAAATCTTGACAATAATTGACAACTCTTATAAAGACTATCTCAAAATTTACACCGATGGATCAAAATCAAGGAACCCAGACAGAACTGCTGCAGCCATAACTATCCCGGAAACAGACGAAGAACTTGTATCCAGACTCCCCGATAAAATTGCTCTATATCAGGTGTGCACAACCTTTATCGGCCAAGGGCCAGATTGCATTTTCTAAGACCACTTGAGGGCCGCAAACACGACGCTACATGTTCTATACCACAGCGACTTGGTAAACGAAATTAACGTTAATAAATGTTGTAATAAACTACTGCTTGACATGAAGGTTTTATATAATTTTATTTTTACATGTAAAAGTGAAGACTCAACAGTCAAGAGGAACTGAACACCAGTTTTCACTTACTAAGTTTAAGTCCAACATATAATTCCTCATTTGTTGCTTGCACGTAATCTAATGAGACGGCTGTGACTGATTGTTTTGAACTATATTATCAATGTTTGGTTGTAATTCAGTTGTTGCAATCTTCAAAATGGAACCGAGGTTGCTATCAGTCAAATTTGATCTCAGTTTATTCTTCTTAATGTTCATGATTGATAATGTTTGCTCACATAAATATGTACTTCCAAACAGTGAAAACAACTTTAAAGTCAAGTCCTTAATTTTGCCATATTTGTCTGGACAAAGATTCCTGAAAAATGTTAAAATGTTATTTTCCTTAAAGGCCACTTTAAGTTCAGCTGAACACTGAAGGTCGAGGACCTCCAACTGATATTCAGCAAGAATAGCTTCCACTGTACAAGAAAAGAGATCACGCATGAAATTAAACAAATCTTTCTTTTCTTTGAAGCCTTGAAACCGATTATTAAATTTCTTCATTAAGGTTTCACAAGACTCATGATATCCCGAAAAATCACACTGGTACTCCACTTGGAAAAGTAAGCAAGTCTCAAAATGAATAAGATTCCCAGACTGCAGATGTGACTGAAAGAGTTGTAGTTTTAATTGAAAAGCTTACAACTCTTGAAACATGTCAAAGATAAAGTGATCTTTACCTTGAAGACGTTAATTCACAGTATTTAAATTACCTGTGACCTGTAGGAAAGGCCAAGTCAGACAGCCATGTCTTATCGTCAAACATTGCTGTTTCTTTGTCCTTCGCAGTTAGAAATTCAAGAAATCTTTTCAAAACTTTTCCTCTGCTCAACCGTCGGACATCTGTGTGATAAGGAACATCTTGGTAATCAGCTTGAATCTCTTCTAGAAAGGATCTAAATTGCCGATGATTAAGGCCTCTGGAACGGATGAAGTTAATAGCAGTGAAAACATATTTCATTACGTTGTCAAATTTCATGACGCGACTACAGAGTGCTTCCTGTTGAATAATACATTGGTACATCTTGAGAGCATCACCTCGAAGACCAATTTCGTTCAGATGTAATTTCACTTGAACAGCTAATTCTATTTATTTTCCTACCATTGCAGGAGCTCCATCTGTTGTCACACTACACATCTTCGACCACTGTACATTAATTCCATCAAGAACTGACTTCATTCCCTTGAAAATACCTAGACCTGTTCTACGTCCATGCAAACGAAGCTAATCCTGCGAATTCCTGAGTTACCTCATAATTACCATTCACTGCTGGTACATAAACTAAGAGCTGTGCAGTATCGGTATTATCAGTGATCTCAACCAAAGCTACTGAAAAATATGTGCAGCTAGCTAATCTGTCATGCAACTGCTCAGCAACGTCTTTTGCAATGTCATCGACTCTGAGTTGAATTGTCATTCTTGATAACGGGACTTTGCTTAAAATACTGGCATTTTCAGGACATATTTCTGTGCAGATGCTTTGGAGACATTCTCTAATAAAATCGCCATCCGTGAAAGGCCGTGTTGACTTTGCACTTATCTGTGCCACTTTGCAGCTGACACGTGTCAAACATCTTGTTTCTTGTGACTTCCTTGTGATAAACTTTGCTCAGCCGACAGAGTCTTCTTTAACTGTTCGATTTCCTGCCTTCTCGAGTCACCTTGCAATTCCTTATAAGCAGCGGCATGTTTCGTTTCGTAGTGTCGTCTGCAGTTATACTCTTTCATAACGCTAAGTGATTCGCTGCAAATTAAACACACTGATTTGCCGTTAAAAGTATCCATAAAATACTGACATGTCCATTCATCATCGAACTGACGTTTTTCTCCATCAATCTTACCCTTTTTAGCTTCAGGTTTAGGCATCTTCGCTTACGGCACAGTAAATTTATATTTTAGAAAAGCACGCTTTGTCTTAATTATCGCTGACGCTATTGACGCAATGAAGAAAATATATTCTAGAATTGCCGACACAAAGAACTTGATTAAGATCGCGCAACGAGCTGACAATCACAAATCTTAGTAATAGACTTGACAGGGACGGCGCGCCAAAAATTGCCGCCTGAGGCGAGCCAAGTTTATATTGCCCTTTTGCGCTGGTGTTCAAACAGATGCGGGTTCTTAGGTGAGTACGACATTACCGCCTTCCCTGAGTTAGACTTAAGCTCTCTGTCAGGTTGATATAGGTCACAAATTTGTTAGTAGCCCAATGGATTTCTAATTTCTTTAATATAATTACTCTTCATGGGCCAGATTTCTGAGTTGTTTTAATTTGTCCTGAGGGCCGCATCCGGCGTGCGGACCACGGGTTGTGCACCCCTGCTCTATATACACAGCAGAGTTCTGGGCCATATTAGAAGTAATAAAATTGGCAGACAATCATAAGTCTCTGAATCGCTAAGTGTTTTAAAATCCCTTGAAGCCAGAAACTCAACGGGGCGAGAAAACCTCTTAAACGAAACAAACTTGCTTCTAAAAACATGCTGAAACAAGACCAATTTGTGGAATTCATGTGGGTGCCATCCCATATTAATATACCAGGCAATGACAAAGCCGACTTGGCAGCAAAAACGACCCAACCCCACCCATATCGACTTCAGCATCCCAGAGATATACAGCATGATATCCCCAAAAAATCACATCAAAAGGGCAAACAGAATGGGATTCCTGCCCTAAAGGTCGTACACTGTACTCAATACAGAAAACAGTGTGGCGCAAAATCAAAGCTCCTCCAACACTCAATAAACATGACCAACGAGTCATAAGCAGCCAGTATGGGGAAATACGTCAAACTCAATATAGAACGAGGTACCAATTGCCCCTATTGCAACAACACTAAGGATCTGCAACACCTGTTCAAAACCTGTCCCAAATACAAAAAGCAAAGGGAAAAACTAGTCAGCTCCCTTAAAATCATTGGTTCGCCTTACTCCTATCCAGAATTGTTGTATCAGAGCAACCCAAATCCAAACCTAACAAACTAATCAAGTCTGCTCTTCCTTAGGGAGACAGATAAAGTTGGAAAAATTTAATACTACTCCAACATCTTCCAAAGTTTTACTACCGTTTAGCTTTTACCTTAATTACTTATTTAGGATATAGGACCCATAATTAGATATATAAGTTGGTAAAAATCAGCCATCAGCTCCCCCCCCCCCCCCGTGCACAAGGCAGAAACCATTAGAATTAAAATAAGTCTCCCAAAATATTAACTTTTCAAATAACTCCCCACAAAAATATCTTAGGTTGGTCCACTGTATCAACACTACCTCTACAAGCAGCACAAATAATAGTTTCAAAATTCATAACTGCGTCATGACGACAACATTTACTTTTCGGAAAACACGGGAGCCAAAAATAACCCGGATATACAACGCCTTCCTCCCGTAAACACCCATCCTGCCTTTCCACTACCGGACATTTTGTATTTGCTGTGTGTGTGAGTGCGTGTGGGTCTATTCCCACTCACCACTTGTCCCGTGGGACAATACGCCTCGAAAACGGACAAAATCAATCAGCACACTATGTGTGCATTAAAGCGTTGGGGGACGCAGCACTATTCCGTCCCCCTCGAATAAACAACCAGCTCCCCGTGGGGACAATAACCGGTCGCGCATGCCCTAGTGGGCGAATGCGACCTAAATAAAACTAAGGAACTAACGAACGAACAGTCTGGCCTGGACTTTAATAATTTGGCAATGGAACTGCCGAGAACTATTGCGGAATAGCCCTGAATTAATAATCAAAATAAACAAACTATGAAGCCAGACATTATCTTCATACAAGAATCATATATAACAAGTGCTACCAGACATATCCCGAAAACACCTGGATACTCTCCATGTTATTTTCACAACAGAGACAATGGTATAAAAAGAGGGGGATTAGCCATTTATTGTCAGTGATAAGTTGCCCAATTCCAAAATAGGACACATTAGTAATAACATCTTGGAAACACTTGAGTACCATTCAGTAATTATTCACACAGGACAATCGGCGCTCGAGGTTTACAATATTTATGACCGGTGAGGAAATCACCAGATCTCTGCACAAATGTACGCCCAACTGTCTAGTAATAGTGGCAATGTGTACATAATATGGGGAGATTTTAACACCCACAGCAAAAGATGGGGAGAAACTCACCTAAATAAAAGAGGAAAATTAATTGAGGAATGGGTATACAGCTCTAATCTAGTGATACTTAATAACGAATCACGTATCAGAATAGACCCAGAAACTGGCTCACTGTCAGCCATGGATCTAACCATTTGTACCCCCAAGCTGGCTTCAGTAACAAAAGTTGGGAAGTAGATCAGCATAGTACATTAGGAAGTGACCACTTCCCTATAATCATTACTATCAATCTAACCACCCAAATCACCAACTTCACCAATCTTCCAAGATGGAGGTTTGACAAAGCCGATTCGGGAATATTCAGATCCATACTGACTAGTATAAACATAGGAATCTCAGAGACGGCAACATAGACGTATTCAACCAAAATATACTAGAAAGTTTAACAACAGCCGCAACCAGAAGCATACCAATGACAGGAAAAGTAAACATCTCAAATGCAAAACCGTCAGTCCCTTGGTGGAACGACGAATGCAAAAAAGCCCTGAATGAAAAAGAAAAGAGCCCTACACAGATTCAAACATACAGGACAATCCTTGGATTTTCTCACATACAAATCCAAGGAAAAAACAGCAAAGCTAACTATTCGCACTGCGAAAGAAAACTCATGGCGAACTTACTGCTCAAACCTAGATTTCAAATGCAATGCTAAACAGGTATGGAGCAAAATTAATGGAAATGAAAGGAAAGACAACAATAACCATGCAAAAAATAACAGGAGCAAAAACAAACAAAGAAAATACACACCTACTTGCCAAACATTTTGTGGGAATGAGCAGTAACAGTAACCACACAACCCCATTCCAAAATCACCGAAAATTTGTGGAAACAAATATCTCCACCTCTTTCATGATTTGGAAACGAAGAATAGCCCGCTAAACATAGACTTTAGCATTCAAGAATGGAAAACCGCTATAAAGGGAAAGAAATCCACATCACCCGGAGAAGACAATTTGGGATACGAAATTTACCAGAATATACCGGAAAATATGGAAATCGCATTTATCGACCTTATCAACACATGGAGAACCGGAACAATCCCCCGAAATGGAAAGAAGCCATCGTAATCCCAACTCCTAAAAAGGGCAAAGATCCAACAGAAATAACATCATACAGGCCAATATCCCTCACAGACAACATATATAAAGTGATGGAAACGATGATTTATAACACACTCAAATATCACCTAGAGAGCAATGACCTAATTTCCAAAAATCAAAGCAGCTTTCGCAGTAAAAAAGCCACCCTAGATCAATTATTTAGACTATAAACATGCATCAAATTAGCATTTAACGCTAGGAGAAAACGTGATCGCAACCTCATAGCGATTTTTCTTGACCTGGAAAATAACCTGTGATCTGGCGTGGACAAACGGCCTAATTGCGAAATTAAACCACTACGGTATCAATGGCCGCATGCATCGGTGGATATCCAATTTCTTAAATGGACGCCAAATCAGGACAAGAATAGGGGACCAATACTCAGATACCCTTGTATTAGAGAACGGCACCACGCAGGGAAGTGTCTTAAGTCCAACCCTATTCAACATAATGGTCGACGATCTTGAGCGCTCTGTTGACCTAACCAAACTAGATCTATCCCAGTTTGCAGATGACAACGGCCGACAAATGGGGATTCAAAATCTCCAAAGGAAAAACAGTAGGAGTAATGTTTCCCCAAAATCAAATACCATTAGAGATTACCCGACCCTTTACATCCAAGGTGAACAAATAAAATTCGAAAAGATAGCGAAATTCTTAGGCATATATTTCGATGAACATCTTACGTGGAACTACCACATTACAGAACTCGTTCGAGCGTGCAATCAAGACTTAAACCTTCTCCAAAATATTAAAGGATTTAACTGGGGAGCAGACCAAGATACACTTTTGACACTATATAGGTCACTAATAAGGTCTAAACTGGATTATAGGTGTCAAGTTTATGTGTTAACCAAGCCCAACCTACTAACAAAATTGGATACTATCCAATCCAAGGCACTACGCGTATGTACAGGAACGTACAAAAATACCCCTAAAGAAGAACTTCAGATACTTGCAGGAGAACCACCACTCACACTAAGAAGAGAAGAGCTAATACTTAGATACGCGGCAAGAATCTCGATACATGAAGATTCTCACCCCACCAAATCAATTATCAGAAGGTACTAATCTGCGGCTGAATTGCCCTCATTGCCCAACCCCTGAGAATTTACATCGCGTCTTTAATGTGTGCCATAAATACCAGACACATCGGGAAATATTTACCCTACAAAAGTCCATAGGCTCTCAATCAATATACCCGGATTGTTTTGGAACAGACCAATCCCAACCTTAACTTGACATACAATAACATTTTGTATTTTCTCAAGGCCACAGGTAAACAAGGAGAAATTTAAAAGTACCTTTTTCGCCCTCTATTTATAATAGCCTTCCTTGTTGCTAGAAGACCCAATTAGATCTATCATTAACCTTCACAACCCCCTAACGGCCTTAACAGGTTATCACAAGCAATGCAACTACTTAAAATTTCCATGCAATGCAATCAATACTAGGAACGAACTATCATGATGAACAGACCTTGCGAAAACACAGATTGAACAATCCTACTTGTGAAGGGCGCGAGATATCAGGTCGCTTAAGGTTTGGTTACACTGGTGCACGTACTTAGACCTAGCACTAGTCGGACTAGTTCCTCTTGTCTTTATATGTCTTACCCATGATCCCATTGGAAACCTGAAACATACAGGATCCCAGTTCTATAAATTAAGCAACGCAATAAAACCACCGAATTGTATGCACCCAATACCAAGCCATTATTCTGGGACAATAACAATGTCAATAGAGACAGGTCACCACAAATATAATTAAACAACTAGAAAAGTACTAACAACTTCTATAATGCTTCTACTATCCTCTACTCTACCAGTAAGATGAAATGTGGAAAGAACTATAAATTTGCTATAACTTATCAAACTGTCCATCAAACATAGCATATATTAGGTGGCTAAAAACCCCAGCCATCAGGCCCAGCCGCACAGAGTGGCAACGATTGAAAATATTTTAGTAAGCCAATTACTAAGGACACCATTTATAATTATAAGGTGATCAAAACCCCAAGACCACCAGGCCCTGCTGCACAATGCGTCGCACTAACTAGATATAGGTCAGAAGACCCCAACTAGATCTATAAGGTGACTAAACCCGTCATCAGGACCACCGCTCAATGTGGAAATTTTTTAATCATACATACTTAAATAAAACCAGAAATATTAACGTCTAAATAAATAATCCCAAAACTAGATAAGCTACCCCACTTCATCGAAACTCATACTTAAACTCAACAGCACAGAGTATCATTATTCAAAATTGCGACAAGACATCATTAATTTTCGGAAAAATGGGAATCAAAAAATAAACCAGGATGTTTTCAAGTGGTTCCTTTGCCGTTACCATCCATCCTTCCTTTTCTCGTCCGGACATTCGAATCAACCAGTGTGCCATGCATACTATAAAGCGTTGAGGGCGTGAGGCACCATACGCTCCCCCACGAATAAATAATCAACCCTCGTATGAGGGTATTAAATGGTCGCGCATGCCTTAGGGCGCATGCGACCTTAATACAACAGTAGTAGTAGTAGTAGTAGTAGTAGTAGTAGTAGTAGTAGTAGTCTGACCATCCATTGTTGACTCGTCAACTCATGAAGATGACTTCCAAACTAGCTCAGCTGAATGAAGCCCACGTCCATTTATATCGTTTCAGGCAAAACCTGATGCCAAAGCCTGAAGAGACAGAAGATGTCAGGATGTTTAAAGTGACACAAGACCTGATAGAAGAGATCTTCAGAGAAGAAATAAAAAAAGGAGCAAGAAGAATGGACCGAAAAGTACAGACTTCTGAAACAGCAGAGAGAGCAGCAGCAGCAACAACAACAACAGCAGCAGGAACCAGACAGAGGCGTTGTGGACTGTCGTGTAGACACGAAAAAGTTCTCCTTCTCCTTCCGAAGAAGCAGACCATATCCTGTGGGAAAACCTGCAGCCAGACGGGGACGAAATCCTAGACGTTAAGAGAGATTGCCTAAAAACTCTTAACCAACAAAACAGCCCATTTCAGGGCTACCCCAAAAATCTAGAAAAGACATACTACTCTATTACCAAAATTTGTCTGTATTTGTGTGTTGGTAGGTTAAAAAATAAGAAGTTTGACTATAAACACTTCGTTTCCCTGGCTTGTAAGATTGTGTGTGTGTGTGTGTGTGTGTGTGTGTGTGTGTGTGTTTTAGGATTGCACGTGTGAATGGTAACAGTGTAGGTAAAAGTGAATATGAGTGTTTCTTTTAGGTCGGCGCGGTCCTTGTTTTGGTGGTGGTGTGGGTATTGTTAGTTTTTGTGTCAGGGAGTGTTTTCCTTTTCGCCAGTGCTTCAGGGATATAAAGCTGAGCGTTCGTCAGTCTGGCTACCCATCGTTGACATATCAACATCCAAAATGAGTAGACTACAAAAACTGTTTGAACTCCACATTCACCTGGAGCATGCCCGGCGCTTGCTGGATGAGCTGGCCATGGAGGCTATTGCAGAAAGTGACAGAATTGAGGAAGAGCAGGAGAGGAAAAAGAAAAAAGAGGAGAAGGAAAAGAAAGAAAGAATCCTGCTCACCTCATCCTGAGACAGACCAGCGAAGTCAAGCCTATGGTGATAATACTGCCCCTACGACAAACACCACCAATACTACCACTACCAATACCCGCTGTCCCTCAAATAAAAAATTTGGGACGAAGAATTGGAGAGACAGCGGCAAGAGTGGGAACCGCAGCGTCACCAGCAATTAAGGAGGCCACAGCAACATCTGCAGGCAGGACGTAGAATAGTGAGGGAAAGAGCCTTCAGGGTCCCTCAGAGTGAGAATTGAGATGATGAGGCCACTCAAGAGGCCTCCTCACTCCCAACAATAACTGTCAATTGGGAGCAAGATTGGAGTAGGAGATGTGTGTGTGTGGCTCGGCCTGGAAGGTGTCATCACTGACGGGTGCATTTGGAGTTTTAGGCTAGCACTCTCATCACAATGGACTGTTTGATATGTAATATGAGTAGTTAGTGTAAGGGATGTTTTCCTTCACGTCCGTGCTTGCGTCATATAAATTCTAGCTGAACACTAACATAAAATAATTGCAACAACAAACACACTACACGAACCGAACCTAGTTAACATCGAAAACCATATACAAAACCATAACCTAGTATTTCAAGTAATAGGTAATTCGATAAATTACCAGTCAATCTACACACTATACAGGTAAGACAGGTAAGACAGGAAAATAACTAAAACCAGGAACTCAAGACAAACCATACAACATGGAACAAAGGCCAAGGAACAAAGTTAAACTTCAGGATAGAAACAGAAGGGATGCCTGCAAACTTAGCAAACTCATCAACAAAATGCGGAAAAACAGACAGAAACTTCCCATGGACAAGGTCCAACACATCACCTATAACACGGAGGTACCAAACATATCCAGAAATATGAAAATAGGAACATATCGCTCTACGCCAACAACAAGACAAATCAAAAACATCTCTAACAGGAAAGGCTGAAAAATACTCCAAACCAACCTGCACATTGGAAAAAGCACCAATTACAACACTTGAAGAAGCAGCCAATGAACTAAAAGCCACAGAAACACAGAAACCCATACAAATACAAATAGAAGAGGAATCCCGCACAACAAAACCACAAGAAGTGACACAGCAGACAACACAAGCAACACTGACAACTAAACAAAAAAACAACGAAAAACCAGAAACAATAACAACATCACTGGAAACAACTGACACCGAAAGCTGCAGAGAACAAATAAACTTCCATAACCATGAACAAAGGATAAAGGACAACACACCTGGAAACACCAAAATAACCACAAAAGAAAACAATGAAGCAACAACAAACATGAAGGCAACTATATATAAAACAAAAACAGGGACCTGGAAAAGAAAAACAACCGACAACAACAACACGGAATTCAACACTCCAGGAACAAGGAAACAGAAAGCTAACAACAACAGCACAATCAAGCTCAACATTTACAACAACGACTGCAAGAGAAGTACCAACAACTACAACAACAACAGCTACAACAACATCCAAGAACCAGGCCCATCAAAAATTACCAAATTTACAACATCACCAAGAGAGCAATACCAAATTTCAACAAAAAAGGACACCACCAACAAGCAACATACCTCCAACAACAAAACCAAATAAGGGACATCACTTACCTACAGATAATACATTACGACGACTCCAAAGGGAAAGCAACCACTCAGAGGTGAACCCAAAGCCAAAAGAACCAAAATAAACGTAACAGCACCCAACATCATACAAACAATGCAACCAGTAAAGGGATACAAGCATCAAAACCCACAACAGGAAAAGGACAACGTTAACAAACAACACCAGGACACGAACATCCATACAAATAGGAACGAGCCAGGAAATGGAAGAGCTGACACAGCATCCACTAACATAACCAACGTAACATCGACACCAAAAAAGAGGAAAGTAATGATGACAACAACAACAACAATACAACAGACGAATATCAAAAGAAGAAGAACCATTCACAACAGCCAAAAATCGGGACCCTCTAAACTCTTGACACAAGAGCCAAAACAAAAACACCATCCAGAAAGCCATATGGAGGAAGGACAACCACAACAACAACAACAACAACAAAAGCAGAAAAAGGCAAAAAAACGTTCCCTCCAACAACCACCAACAACCACCTACAAAAACCATAACCAACTAAACAATGGAAAACGCCCACTTCAAGGGCCGCCCAACAACAAGACAACTACCAAAACCACTAGAGGAGACCAAAAAACCAAAAGCAACACCAAGGCAACCAACAACTATTACAACTGTGACATCGACAACCCAAAACACCGCGATAAAAACATCAAACAAAAACCACACCACCCGGCACACTTAACACTTTATATTACCAGTCCAGACATCAACTTCAAGAAAATATTGACAAAAACACTGGCAACAACATTGAGAAAACACCATAAAGATAACTTCAAAATAATACGACCACGGGCTAACTACATCATCATATGGTGCGACACCAAAAAACAAATGTCCCAGTTTTAAAAAATTATCCACATTGATGATCTCCAAGTAACAATCAAACCACACAGGAAGAACTTGACACCAACCAACCAAAACCAGAACCACCCCCAGAGACACCAACACCCAGTCGACCCACAACCAACTCCAACAACCCAGACAGCGACTAAGCAAACTACCGACCAAACAAGAACAAAACAACAATCAACGCTAACAATATGGCAATGGAACTGCCGAGGATTACAGTCAAACCACGCAGAATTGGTGGCAACATTAAATAACATTGTCGACAAACCGGACATAATATGCCTGCAAGAAACAATGCTAACGTCAAACACCAACAAACTACCAAAACTCAGCGAATATGACACCAAATTTTACAAACACAGGCCGCAGGGAAACCGGGGGGGGGGGGGAGGACTGGCAACATACATCCATAATTCGATCCCAGAAGCAGGGGAAATTATAACCGACGCCAGCACTGAGAACAACCATGTGGAATACCAAGGGATACGAATTAAAATAGGAAACAGACAAATCAACATATATAACATCTATGACCCATCTACCTACAACATGGATTCAACGCACTACCTCCAACAGATCCTTCAACCAAAAATTAAGAACACCATAGTCTGCGGAGATTTCAACGCCCACAACATACAGTGGGGAGGCAAACACACGGACACCAGAGGAAAAAGGCTACATAAATTTCTTAGGAAAAATCAACTAACTTTATTAAACACAGGAACCCCCACTAGAATAGACCCAGCTACAGGAAAACTTACAGCAATAGACCTCACATTGGCAACACCAAATATGGCACACATTTCTGACTGGGAAGTGCTGAACCAAAGTACCATGGGAAGCGACCACTTTCCTATACAGACAACCGTACATATCCAGCGCCCGACAGAACAACAACGTGGACCTCAAAAATGGAAAACGGAACATGCGGATTGGAACCAGTTCCAGGCAATGCTCAGCAATAAAGACATCAAGGAACTACAACACACAGATATCAACAAATACTACAAGAATATAACAGAAGCAATCAACACAGCAGCACAGGAAACCATACCAAAAACAAGTGGGAGAACAAATAAACGCCAGCTATATTGGTGGACCAACGAATGCAGGGAAGCAATACAGGAAAAGAAAAAGGCCCTCAATCGATTCAAACGAACCAAACTTTCCAAAGACCTAGACATATATAAACAACATGAAGCCAAAGTCAAATCTACTCTCAGAGAGGCCAAACAAACATCATGGAGAGAATACTGCTCCACACTCTCCAACCGTACTAAAACCAAAGAAGTGTGGACAAAAATCAAAGCAATAAGAGCCACCCCATGTACTTCAACACCAAAACTATCGGGAACACAGACGGACCAGGAACGCGCGGAAAAACTAGCACAACACTTTGCCCACACCAGCAGCAACCTTAATCACACACACAGATTCATGGCACAAAGAAAACTCGTCGAGGACAGATACCCACACCTATTCACGGATCAAAGTACAGAAGATACCAGCAACAATTCCCCACTAAACAACGATTTCACAATATACGAATGGAAAAGAGCTCTACAGTACAAGAAATCTACAGCACCAGGAGAAGACAACCTAGGATGCATCATCTACAAGCAACTGCCAATCAACATGCAACAGATCATAATCCACATGCTGAACCAAATATGGAAAACGGGCAAGATACCGACACAATGGAAACAGGCAATTGTCGTCCCGATCCCAAAATCCGGAAAAGACCCCAAACTTGCCACCTCGTATCGACCTATATCCCTCACCAACTCGATATGCAAAATAATGGAAACCATGGTCACAAACAGAACAAAACATCACATGGACAAGCACAACCTCCTAACAGAAAACCAGAGCGGCTTCCGAAACAACAAATCCACAATCGACCAACTTATCAGATTAGAAGCGGACGTTAAACTGGCCTTCAATGCAAAGAATAAAAACAACAGACACCTTATTGCAATCTTCTTGGACCTGGAAAAGGCATTCGACCTAGTATGGACTAAAGGACTCATCGCCAAACTGAACCAATTCGGAATCAACTGGCGAATGCACCGATGGATGGCGAACTTCTTGACAGGACGACGAATCAAAATTAGAGTAGGGGACAAACTATCGAACACATACATACTAGAAAACGGCACACCACAAGGAAGCGTGATAAGTCCCACACTTTTTAACATCATGGTCAACTCACTCAGCTCCTACATCGACGACAACATCTCCCTGTCACAATTCGCAGACAACAGCGGAATCTGGAGAGCAGGAAACCCCAACAACCCAACCTACATCGACAAACTGCAAAAGACCTTGGACTCAATAACCAACTGGGCCGAGAACTGGGGGTTCAAAATATCCAGCGACAAAACCGTTGGGGTACTTTTTACACCACCAAACAAACGGACACCAAAATACCCACAACTTTACCTACAAGGCACGCTAATTAAATTTGTCAAACACACCTACTTCTTGGGCATGATACTGGACGATCATCTCACATGGAAAAACCACATCACGGACCTCATCAACAACTGCAAGAACGACCTCAACCTACTGCGACATCTAAAAGGGACGACTTGGGGGGCAGATCAACAAACAATGCTCATGTTATATAAGGCTCTCATCAGATCAAAACTGGATTATGGTTGTCAAATATATGATTCTGCAAACAAGACCCTCCTTAACAAACTAGGCAGCATACAATACAAAGCGCTCAAACTATGCACGGGACAACTACCAAATACATCGATCGACGAACTCCAAATACTAACGGGCGATCTCCCTCTACACATCAGAAGAGAAGAACAGATCCTACGATATGCCATCAGAAACTCCATTCAACCAGAGAACAACCCAACGAGAACAGCATTCAAGAACTGTAACATTACCTTCAGAGTAAAACTTGTACCAAACCCTCCAGCCTGCAAGAAAGCCCACATACTAAAGGAAGAAATGCGCCTAACTGGAATCCAAGCCGAACAACGTCAATTTTCTGACCCCACTCCATGGAGAAACAATGAACCCTCAGTCAACCTCGTTATTAAAACACTGGACAAAAAACAACACAACCCCTGGAAACTTCTGACCTCGATCAACCAACTTCTGGAAAACCAATACAGCTCTTACACCAAAATCTACACAGATGGATCCAAATCTCGAGAATTAAACAGAACGGCAGCAGCAGTAGTGGTACCCGAGCTCAACCAGACTATAGAAGCCAGGCTTCCAGACGGATGCTCCATATACAGTGCGGAATTTTGGGCCATAAGACAAGCATTGAACTGGATAAAAATCCAAACTAACAACAAACAATATGTCATCATCACCGACTCGCTAAGTGTTCTACAATCAATAGAAACAGGATCATCACGGAGCAGGAGCAACATGCTAGAGGAAACACTACACATCCTACGACAACTGGAATTGAACCAGTTCAAGATCGAATTTCTATGGGTGCCCTCCCACATCAACCTGACAGGAAACGATAAAGCGGACCTCGCAGCCAAGCAAAGTATCCAACTCAGCGGAATCCAACACATACCCTACAGCGTGCAAGAACTATATAGCGAAGTCCGACAACGAACCAATGAAAAATGGCAACGTCAATGGGACATCTCGACCAAGGGCAGACAACTTCACCGAATACAGAAACTCACAGCCAGAACCATCAAGTCACCAAAAACTCTACAACCAGACGAACTGAGAGTAATTAACAGACTCAAAACAGGAAAAACACTACTGCGGGCCCAAAACAGCAACCAAAACTGCCCACATTACACTGAAACTCTAACATTGGAGCACATCTTCAACAGCTGCAGTGAATACCAAGCCCCAAGAAGTCAATTCAAGGAATACCAGCAACGCATCGGCTCACCAGACATATACCCTGACACTATGGACCCATCGAGGAATCAGAACTTGGAAATGACATACATCAACATCATCCGATTCCTCAAAACAATCAACAAGTTTCAAGACATATAGACCCAACCGACAACCTCAACAACCGACTACTGCGCAAAGACATATACACCTGACCAACAACTAGCAACTGGTCAAAAACGCAACAAAAACAAAACCAATAAGGAACTAAAGCTCTTAATACCGAAAATGGAACCATAATTGTTAAGGTTAGGAAGATAGTATCGCCACCCATTCTACAACAATAAAAATAAAATTTTCTTTCCCTTCTTCCTGACTTTTTTATTACAGGTAGGTAGTTTCATCAATCACTTTATAACAATATCAATAAACTTTATCTTGCTACTAAAGGTAGGTAATATCATCAACCGTATTATAACAATAACAATAATATATATGCGTAGGGGTATGTATATGCATATGTACGTGTATATATGTGTATTTAGCATGGAATGCACCAACCCAACTAACAGCATCTGATATAAAAAAAAAAAAAAAAAAAAAAAAAAAAAAAAAAAAAAAAAAAAAAAAAAAAAAAAAAAAAAAAATAAATAAATTTTAATTTTTCTTTCTCTCTATTTCAATATAAATGTATTACTAACACTCCCCCAGCAAACTACTTCCCTCACGGACAAGCGACGCAAACCGACCAAACATCAAGGGAAAGGGTATGCCAGATAGCATTACCAGCTGTCCCATAAACCGGCACCCAGGCGGCGACAACACCCATATTCATCCGGACAAGTAACACAATAGACAAAACAGCAAAATGTGCAAAGTAAAGATCTGCATTGCCACGCAAGTGCGATTAGCCATTCCGGAAGACGCACATTTCCACTCATCCTCAATTTGCCAATTGAAAAGATCAATAACTTGCCAATTTGAAAAGATGTAAATAACACAAATTGCCAGACAAACATCAAAGCAAGGGGCAGTCCAGGAAGCACACTTCCTGCTGCCCCACAAACCCCCAACCAACCCCCACCGGACAAGCATAGCATCCCCGTACAAGCTTGCGTACACGACCGCAAAAGTGTATTTTGTCTCGGACAAGCGATCGGACACTTTCGGACAAGCATTATATTTTCCGGACAAGCGTGAGTACAATAACAAAGGCAAGTGGCGGTCCATGGAGGTCTACCTGCCGCCACACAAACCCCCATCCCCACCGGACAAGCGTTGTATACCCCGGACAAACTCAAAGGCAAGGAGCAGTCCAGGCAGCCCCACCTGCTGCTCCACAATACCCTGCCGGACAAGCACAGCGAAACCATGTCGAGCAGCAATTAATCCTCGCAAGAAGGAGGTATTGCAGTGCACAGCTCGACATGGACAACCAAGGGTCTTCACATTGGCTCAGGAAGACCCGACACAAAATACAACCTCGATCTTTTCGATCCCCCGCCAAAAAAACACAACATAAATCTCCAATTACGGATAATTATTAGGAGGGCACACCTCCAACCAGATTGGTAGAGAATTTCGGAAAACGGACACGTACACTAAGTACACAAAATTCAAACTCCATCTATAGCCAACACACCAAATTCACAACCCAACAAAGCTTGATAAATTGCACAGGTGACTCACACAATACTGGCATAGGACAGTCCACTAGTACAACTGGACCACATTTGACACTAAAACCGATCCCCCCGTTGGACCGGGGCGTCTGGTCGTAGGTTTTGGGGGTTCCTTGGGTGGCTGTCCCCTTGGGCTTTCGTGCCGTTTCGGCGCTGCCTCCTATCCGGGTCTCGCTCCGCCTCCGCCTCGTTACGGGCGTGTTTGCTCGCTGCTGGGTATATGAACTGAAAAAAAACTAGGGGGCTATGATGGCACCATACTCATATCCCCCAGGAGGAAGTGAGGGCACAATACTCACACCTCGAAGGGCCCAGCCTAGGGTTCTGAGAGGCAGTGGAGGCACCATACCCACACCTCCGAGGGCCCAGCCTAGGGCTATAACCAGTCGCGAAGCACATTGTGCATATGCGACTATAATCCAGTCAGTCAGTCGGTCAGTCATTGGAGCCATCAGTGGCCGTGTGTGGGTGGTGAAGAGGACGGACGTGTGCCAAGCTGCTCTCGCTTTCAACAAATTTCTTGGATTTATACTTCAAGAAACTTCAAGAAAAGTGAGGAAAAACAACAAAACAGATGAAAAAGGATATTCACACAGGATTTATTCCAGGTTTTTGCCGAAATTGTGATCCCAGGACAAAAACAGCAATCAACACTAAGAAGCACATGGCCGCAGCTACAGGGGGTCACAACTCAGAACAAAGGAAACTGACCATGGACTGGACAGACTACACCGCGCACACATCGCATAAGGTAAAGAAAGCATTTTACAAATACAATCACAACTAAAATTATAACTAGAATACAATTACAATTACAAAACTTTTCCATGATTTACATTTATTTAATTTAATTAAAGAAAGGTAGTTGATCGTATTAGTTTAAAAACTTTTCCATGATTTACATTAATTTAATTTAATTAAAGAGAGGTAGTTGATCGTACTAGTTTAAACACCATTCAATCAATAAAATATGCCCTTACTTTAAACGACAATAAAGTTTAACATAAAGGACCATATATCAATACCAATCTATTAACATTTTAACCCAATAAAGTTATCCCTACACATAACCCGTCATAGTAAAATCGAATAATAACACCGTTTTAATCCCTAGCATGCATTCTACAGTTACAAATAAAATTACAATTACAATCATACTTATCATTTCATTACTCACAATAATCTTATTAAACGACGATAACATTGCCTAGTTTAACACCGTTTAACCAATAAAATAGGACCTTGCCTTAAACGACAATAATTTTTAATACATTCTTATAAATTCTGTACATCTATGACATGAAAAAGGATTGAAATCTCCAAAGTCCAACAACCAATCAAATTATTCTAACCACATAGGACTGTAACATTATACAGCACTCAGTGCTGAAGTAGGCTTAACTCGCTAGCCAACCGTATATGCCCATTAATGAATCATTCTATTACTGACATACCACTCACCACTAGACCGCTGTATGAATACAGCTATATCGAAGTATACGGTATGGAATTTCAGGTTTCCCCACACTAACGTACTCGTCGTAGAACAGCGCTAAGGGCGTACTAAAACAACCTTATAGAGGTGATATTGGCCATAAGATTAGGGAATATATACGGTCAAATCTGAACGATAAATAAACTATACATAAAGCTACACTAAGTTACTAACATCACTAACACACTGACGCACACTAATAGACAGAACAAACACCATGACTGAACAGCACCATGATAAGGAAGGATAAACAGCAAAGAAGAAAAGAAACAGCATGAAACGTTGCAGCAAATAATGAAGAAAACAATCCAAGAAAGGAAATAAAAGAATACAGATAACAAAAGGAAGCAGAAATAAAGAAGATCCAAAAATAGAGCCGACCAGGAGAGAGAAGGAGCAGAAGGAAAGATGTAAATAACTACCGAAATCCACAATTTGCCATACAGAAAAGATATAACTAGCCAAATTGCCCACACAGAAAAGATGTATATAACTATTCAGCCAAATTTGCCAGACAAACATCAAAGCAAGGGGTAGTCCAGGAAGCTCTACCTGCTACCCCACAAAACCCCAGTACATGTATCGAATCAAAGGTAAAGGACAGTCCAGGACACACACACCCCCCGGACACCCCCCCCCCTGCTGTCCCATACCCCCCCCCATCGGACACGGACAAGCTCAAAGGCAAGGGACAGTCCAGGCGGCTCTGCCTGCTGGCCCACAAAAAAAAAAACAACTAAAGTCTTCACTTTCGTTTTCGAAGACCACCACAATGCAATCATGATCCTTTTGGACGGCGGCTCAAAATCGGCAACCAAAAATATCTAAGCGGTGCTAACATTTAACGGATGACTCACATCCAGCTGATTGGAAAACTTTTTGGCCAGTATAAGTACGCTCAGTACGCAAAATTCCAACACAAGAATATCTTCTAAATTCACAACTCTGTAACATTTGATCAATTGCACATGTGGCTCATACAATGTTGGTATAGGGACACCAGTAGGCACAACTGGAAAGGATTTGACCAAAAGTCTGCCCGGCTGAGATAAAGCAGGGCGGATCGATCTTTGGTGGCGGGTGGGGTGGGGGATGCGGCCGGGGTGGGAGATCTGGTGGTGGGTCTGCCGTTTGGGAGCGAGGTAGGTACGTCCATATTGATAGGATAACGAGGCAAGATGCAGAAAGGCCCAGCTCGGGGCCTAGCTGCAGAAAGGTCCAGCTCAGGACCAAGCGCCCCCTTAAGGGGACTGTCGCCCAGCCTAGGGCCACAACCAGTCGCAAAAGCACAGAGTGCATACGCGACTATAATCCGAATCATTGGAGCCATCAACATCATAGTCTGCAGCGAAGAGAGTAGCAAGCAAGACGTACAACAGACCTAGCGATGGAGATAATTATTCCCGCCCAGGCGTTAAACGCGATGAAAGGCTTCAGCCTTAATATCGCCACAGGATGGAGTTTGAGAGCACAGGAAAAAAGAATAACCCTGCTCTTAATATGGAAAAATAAAGAAGAAGCTTCAAAAAGGGCCAGGAGTCGAAGAGGGGGAAACAAGCGGCGACAGAGGGAACAGTCTATGCAGACCCAGTCTAGGAGCAGCTCGCCTAATTCGACCTATGAAGAGAACAAACCACATCAGTCGACCAAGCCTAACAACGAAATGCAAGGGGCCCAGCTTACGGTTGAAACTGCCCAGGCGACACCGGACCACGTTCCGGATAACCAAAATCAGCAAGAAAAAGAAACTTTTGCGAGTAAAGCTGCCCACATTCCTACTGAAACAACAACTACATGGCAGAAGGTAACTCCTGAGTCCCCACCTACTCACGCTCTAGCGGCCGACCTAGAATTATCTTCGTCCAAGGAAGTCAGCGAAAATGAGGAAAAAAACATCAGAGAAGCAGCGGAGGCATTAATGCGGGAAAAGAACAGCGAAGCGTTTAAAACCATGGAGATTGAAGCTACGCTAGACGACACAAAAAAAAAAAAAAAACCGGTAACTTTATCAATGCAATCAAATATCTCGCATGGAGATCGCTCGACAACCAGAAACCACGACCGGCACAATGGCACTTTTGGGGTTAGAATCCTGTCTCAATACTACCGAGGAGCCTACCGCCATTACTCAATTTGTAATCTAGTGGACGCTGCTAGCTACTTGTGTGAAGTGCACAGGTACAAGGCATTCCCTAAACAGCTAAGGAAGGACACAAGAAGTGCGGATGAATTAGAAGAAATGGAAAAACGCCGTAGCACCTTCGACTGAAATGCCATAACAGCCCTTTTAAGGGCTCAAATTGCCTACTAATTTAAAGGAAATCCACTTTGGCTTGGAATCCCAATTCGATCAAACCAATGCACCTAATATGATCCTTTGGTCACCGATCAAAATTTATAACCTTAAACCTAATATTGACTCAAAACAGTTACTGTCGCTTAGACATATAGTACAAAATTTGCTAGGGAATTATTTCACGTACACTAAGGTTCTAGGTTAAAAATAGACAGTTAGGAGACAGGAAAAATTATTTTTTTAACACTTTGAGAATTAGGATAATTGCACAGGTGGCTCAAACGCTATTGTTAATAGGGTCTGTCCATTAGTACAACTGGACTGAATTTGACAAATAAAGTACGTCTGAAGTTTCGGACCGTACACGACGTCCATGGCTGCAGCGCAAGCGCATTTGCTGGGTCCTTCTCCTCCTTTGCTTTTGCCAGCCACCAACTAAAAAGTGCGACCACCGCACATTAAAACAGGGTTGTAGTGTCACCATTCCTACAACCCTGACCAATTAAATATCCCGACACTCGGGAATTAACGAGTCGCAAAAGTACTTGTTTACGTAGGCGACTATAATTCTTTGGCACTGGCATTGGAGCCATCATCATCATCATCATCATTCAGGCAGTGGACACTGAATAGGCAAGATCAGCAGAGCAGGGGTACGGTGAAAGGGGCGCCGGCGGGAAAAGTCAGGACAAAGATAAAGAGCTACACATTAAGGATCACGAAACAACTAAACAAAGAAGCAGTAACAAATAGAACGTAGCCAAACGATGTAGTATGTCTGTCTGTCTACCGCGCGCCTGCTGATAGCTACCCTTCACTAAAAGCTACCGAAATGGACACGAATAAACAGGCTACAACGAAGAATGATGAAGCGGCCATATAAATTCCATAGAGTGACTGATAAAGGCGGCCTCTTTGAGGGAGGGACATAAGACCAAAGCAGCTACCGTGGAACAGATATGGGACAGCTGTCATAACCAAAGTGGCCTACACACTGATAAGCCTGCACACCTACAGAGAAGTTTGAAGGAAGATGGAAAAGAAACCCGACTTCTAATATTGCCTGAATGTATGAGGTTTTCTCTTTGGCTTTTTGAAAACCTCTTTTGATTATAACTCTATTTATGTACCAATTTGATCCTTTCGATACCACCGTCAAAATTTACTCTTGATTAATATGCGTGATACTAAAATTATTAGTCATTATGACTTAGCTGATTGGTATGTATAAATTAGAATACTTATGTACACTTTGTACACAAAATTTCAACTTTGAATTACATTAACAAATTTTTGAAACTATTTTTATTTGGTTAATTGCATAGGTGGCTTACACATCATTGGTAATAGGAACTGTCCATTAATAGAACTGGACTAGATTCGACAAATTAATAGTACGGTCAGTGGTTTTAGGGCGTAGACGACACCGAGAATGCCGAGCATGCGCAGTTCTGGGTCCTTCTCCTCCTTTGCCTTTGCCAGCCAACAACTAAATAGTGCGACCATCGCACATTAAAACGGGGTTGTAGTGGCACCATTCCTACAACCCCGACCAATTAAAAATCTCGACACTCGAGAATTAACCAGTCGCGAAAACTCTTGGTAGTATATGCGACTTTAATCCATTTAAGCATTGGAGCCATTCAGCATTGAATAAACGAAGGTGGCATCAAACTACATTAACAAGATGGAGAAATTACAAGAAGTCGTGGACGACAAAGGGATGGTTGAAGAGATGCTCGTCATATTGGAGTATGGATCTTATAGTCCCCACTGAGTCAAAATGGAGATTAATAATTTGAAGAAGGCGGAGGAAAGACTAAGAGACCTGATAAAACAGGAAAAGTAGGAGAAGGAGGACAAAGAGGAAAAGAGTGTAACAGCACATAAAATTTCCAGCGTAGTAAGATCTATTGTGCAGCCACCAATCTACAGACTAGATTCAACAGCTCCTCAACGTGGATTCGTCCGTGACCAATTACTGGTAATTCCTGAAAACACACAGTTACCACCAGATTAGATACTCGTCAACAAAAAACGCTAACAAGAGTCACACACTCTGAGGAACGAAGCTCCTCAACGTCTGTTACGTTCGAGACATGTCAAAGAGACATTTTCGCGTGTGTGGCCGAGACTACTATCGATTCTGTCCATGGTAAATTGTCGTACGTCATTAGGAAAATATTGTCACAACATTATTGTGTTACAGCAGGCGCAGTGATTATTTTGTCGTTGTTTCAGCGTCATGACAAATTCCACATCCAGATCAAACTAGCGCGTTTTTTTTTTTTTTTTTTTTTTTTTTTCATCTCTCGCATAACCAGCTAATTTTTTCTTCACTGCGTTGATAATTCATGGTGATGATATTGTTTGTGACGGCGGTAGCGCAGCTACTGCTGATGTTGTCAGCTCCAACATGTAGACAACCCTGTGTAACTGAGATATTTTTGTTATTCGAGACACAGCCAGATAAACTAAATTTTACTATTCGATGCTATCATCGACAATCCAGATATAGGTATCTGATATTGTTAATCCCTGAGACGAATGAATTGTTATTGCATATCGTAGAGTCCAGCACGATGGGTTTAATGGCAACGCTTGTTGTAAGCCTCTACTAGAACCTCGATGATATCATTAAGAACGAGTTTTTTGTTTCATGCCGGTTTCAGGAATATCGAGTATATTTTGCCGGCGTGTATCCGCAGGGCCCTTAAATAACGGGACTTGCTGAGTTGGAAAGTTTTGTTTGTGAAAATAAAATAATTTATAATCTCCTACAATTTTCCTGGATACAACTATTAGATCATTAGGGAGCCATGAGTTCCAGAAATCAGACATCGGTGTATCAGGAATTACTACACGAATGATTTCACATTGAATTTTATCTGCTTGTAGTCTGATTAGCGATTTTAACTATCGAAATGTTTCATCATGTAATCGGTGGTCGCATAACATTTCATCGTAGTAGCCAACGTAATTTTTCAGCCAGTCATGTAGAGTTTCTCCAGTAAATGGTGGAGGTTGCCCTGGATCGCAACACATAATAATTGCCGTAGATTTTGTTGAAACACGAAAAAGCGTTTGAAGAACTCTTTTAATAAGGAAACACAATTAATTGTAGATGCAAGTCCTGTCGGTCTAGGCGCGTTATTAACTCAGAATGGAAAGGTTATTGCCTACGCCAGTAGAGCACTTTCAGATGTGGAAAAACGATATTCACAGACAGAAAGTGAAGCACTAGCAATAGTCTGGAGTTGTGAGCATTTCCATCTGTACCTGTTCGGTCATACGTTTAAGCTAATTAGTGACCACAAGCCCCTGGAAGTCATTTTCAACAATCCAAACCCACGACCCCTGCAAGAATCGAGAGATGGAAATTGAGATTACAAGCATACAATTTCAAAGTAGTTTACAAGCCAGGTAAAACAAATGCAACACATTATATTTCACGACATCCCAAGATTGGAACTGAATGCTGTAAACATTCTGTAGTTGCAGAAGATTATGTTCAATTCATATTCGTCAATGCTGTACCCAAAGCCATGACCGTTGAAGAAATTCGGACGGCTACTTTTAGCGGACCAGGATCTTCAACATGTTATCAAATCAATAGAATCTGGAAATTGGAAACATTCTTACAAACAAAACAAAACCTTGGAAACATTTTCAAGACTCAGACATGAACTGACGATCGTTCCAGTTACAAATGGTTTTGTCCTACTGTGTGACAGGAAACTAGTAATACCAAAAGGGCTACAAAACAGTGATAGAGTTAGCATATGAAGGCCATCAAGGCATAGTCAAGACAAAACAACTTCTTCGTGAGAAAGTATGGTTTCCTGGTATTGACAAACAAGCAGAGGATTTCTGTCAAAGATGTATACCATGCCTTGCATCAGCGCCAAAGCAAACGACAGAGCCGCTAAAAATGACAGTTCATCCAGACAACCCTTGGAGTCAAATTAGCTTGGACTTCAGTGGCCCTCTTCCGTCAGGAGTCTACTTAATGGGTTGATGACTACTTAAGGTATCCAGTAGTTGAAATTATCAACTCAACATCTGCAAAAACAGTCATTCCGCAACTTGACAAAATATTTTCAATGTTCGGAATACCAGAAGTTGTAAAAACGGACAATGGACCTCCATTCAATGGACAAGAGTTTACAAAGTTTGCAGAATACATGGGATTCAAACATAGGAAAATCACACCTTTATGGCCTCAAGCCAATGGCGAAGCAGAAAGGTTTATGAGGACAATTGGAAAAACAATCAAAGCAGCTAATGCAGAACATAAAAGCTGGAAACAAGAAATGTAGAACTTTTTACGCAATTACAGAGCCTCACCTCATGCAACAACCAACAAATCTCCCGCCGAAATGCTATTTGGACGAAAAATGAGAACGAAACTCCCAAGTATACAAATCAAATCAGACGACAACAAAACTAGGAATACCGATACTGACAAAAAGGAAAGATGAAGAGGTATGCAGATCAAACTAGAAAAGCTAAGTCAAATTTCAAAGTTGGAGACAGTGTTCTAGTAAAGCAAGAAAAGCGAGACAAGTTGTCAGCTCCATTCGATCCCAAACCATATGAAGTTGTCAAAAAAAAAAGGGATCAATGATAACAACGAGAAGAGAAGACCATCAGATAACTAGAAATTCGTCATTCTTCAAGACAGTAAAGAATTCACCCCATATTCCACCATCCGATGACCAGACATATGATACAATAAATCTAAAGAAAGATGGAGATAGATGTGACACATATCCAACATCCGACCTAGCATTAAGAAGATCATCCCGAATCAGAAAACCGCCAGACTACCTAAAGGATTATGTGTGTGTAAAATAATATAAACTTTTAGAAGTTTCACCACATACATTGTGTTGTATGATGTTTGCTTATAAATAGTGTAGTGTGTTATAACTGTAAACTGTTCTGTAGGTCTAGATAGTTAACAATAACGTGTGTCTCATCAAAATGGCAATTTAGTTTAACATAGTGAATTTGAACTCTACCATCAATCAAAACCCAGAATATTATTAGGACTAAGCCGTGAGAGCTGTAAACCTACTTTACCCATTTCTAAGTTTACCATTTTGTACATTATCAACACAAAAAAAATCAAGACGCAAATTTTATTGCACTCATGAATTTCTGTTATGTGAATTTCTGTTGTTAAGAAATGTATTATTATCATTATGACTAGTTCGAAATATACTGAACTGATTTTCAATTTTAAAAACATAAATTTTTAAATCCGAAAGAAAAGGAGGGATGTAGTGTTCTAGAAGCAGTGCTATACGGTAATATAGAACTTTCCCACTGCTGAATCAGCATTTTAGAGATCTGTGATAAGGCTGACAGATAGGGTGCAAGATGTAGGTCTGACAAGCAAGTCAGTTATAGTTTGTATGCTATGGAATAAACATGTGATTGTAGAAAAAGGTCTTTTCCTCTCTCATTATCAAACCCAAACACTACAGCATAACTTTTCTTCGTAGTAGCCAACGTAAGTTTTCAGCCAGTCATGCAGAGTTTCTCCAGTAAATGGCGGAGGTTGCCCTAGAGGAGTCACGGTACTAATTCAATTCCCATAATAAACCTATGCAAACACCATGATATTAAAAATTCAATAACTTAAAATTTCTGAGCGCCCATGATCAAACCTATATTTATCAGTATAGATGAAACCTGGATGTCAGCTTCTGTGTAGAGGAAAGGATATGAGCCGCGACATTTTCTGGACCTGCATGTGTTTGAAACATGTGCTCTCAATTCCGCACCAAAGAGTCAGGTGCTATATTTAGTAATGAGTGTTCCAAACTCAAGACTGTTAAAGGACTGGAATTCCATCAATAAAACAATGTCTCTATTTTTTTTCACTTACAACTAGGATAAGCTCTTAAAAGATTCTTTTTTCTAAAACATAACTTACATTATTAACCAATCCTGGCCAGCCAAATCCATATATACTCTATTTAATGTTCACCCATTTCCAGGCTGGTTCCCATTTTTCCATACCATTAGTAGGTATCACGGTAGCAATTGTTTTTCCATAGACCTCAATGCTAATGTTTTGTGAAATAAATATCTTTCTATCCTACCTCAGCATGCATGTCACCCACTGTCATAGAGAACAATGTTAGATTGTCAATTTGACAAGGACAAAACCAGGTACTACATTGCATTTGAGAGAGATAACTCTGCTGGAACTAGACAGGGGTAAGAGTTATCTAGTTACACCAGACACAGTTTCAGTCATGTGTACCACATTTTTAAAAAAATCATAAACAATACAAAAATATAGTTATGAATTAACATAATCTCACATGTTGCCAAGAGGCTCAACTTTTTTTTAAAGCCCAACAGAAAGTACAACTCTTACATAATGTACCGATCACAGCTAGTTTTGTGGTTTATTTCTGAATGCAATGTTCCCTACACTTTAAGCTCCGCCCACCTGGGGTTGTACAATTGGTACCGTTATACCAGTACCGTGTGTCCTATATATATCCACCCCTGATTTTCTTGACAGCCCTAGGAGTTCAATACATAAGTAAGCAATGTGCATAGTTCTGCTTGTCAAAGATTACATTAGTGAATATTAAATTATATTGCAAGTTCATTTTCACCTAAAGAGTAATGGTGCATTTCAGGCAACATTTAAATATTTGAGCTTTATTTAAGAAAATCAGAAAATTTTTTTTAAATAAAGCTGTCTAATAAGAGTCATCTTTTCTAATATCTCCATTTATCTCTCTTCAATTTAATACTGAAATATATTACCAGCCTTTTCATATTATGTAATTAAGGGGTTAAAGGTCAAGGTGACCATCTATATGTACATGTATTATTACAGAAAAAGAGATTTAAATGACAAAAAGTACCTAAAATTCCTCCCAGAAGACATAGAAGACAAGAAAAGCTACCGGATAAGCTGCTACGTTATCAGCTGAGATCATATCGGAGGAATTATATTTTGTGTTCCAAAGACCGCCATCACCAAATTCGACACAAGATTGTGATATATCGTTGAGAAATTCCTTTGGTGTTAGACGCCAATTATTTTTTTGTTGGGCTATATGAGCCATAACAGACGAAATAGTAAAACAGTTAACGAGTAAACCATCGTTGTCGCCGTTATGGTGGCGCTCACCAGTTATTATGTACTTTTGAGAGAGTGATGTATGTAAGGTGAAGTTGTTTGCATTTAAAACATGCAGAGTGATGAGAATGTTGGCA
>JAECUM010015311.1:0-68142 GCA_016617855.1 Megalonaias nervosa | reverse complement strand
CCCATATTTTTGTTCCACTGACCTTGCATTAGTCAGCTAGACTGATGTCAGCCAGTTGAGTAATGTTAGTCCCACTTGGGTCTCTTAGTTGAATATTGAATACTGCTACTTTTTGCTAATACCATGTGACTGGTTGATGAACAAGTATTTCTTTTTTCCACAGAAGACCCTTCAAGACAGAGTGTCTGCATTATCAAGCCAGGCAGGCATGATGGTGGAGAGCCTGACCCAGGGATCAAAGGTCATAAGTAGAATAATGCAGGGTCAATCATCAGCTGATCCTGTTCAGATAGAGAAAGTTGAGGAGAACCTGGACCTGTCCAACCCCATTACAACCATGGAACATCCAGTAACTAACGGTGTTCATCAGGAACCATTGTTAAGATCAAAGACTGTAACAATCTCAGAATCTGAGCCTATTCAAGAATCTCTCTATCAGAAAGACATGGTGTCACTCAACACAACTGCTGTTGATGCAGCTGAGATTTTGACTCCACTACCTAAAGTGGGTTCAGCTACAGTCCAAAAGGAACAAATGACTCAAAAAACAGCTTCAGTCCAAAAGGAACAAATGACTCAAAAAACAGAGTCACTAAAATCAGACTCTATCAAAAGTTCAAGGACAATCACAACAGTAACTTCCAAACCCAAGAAATATTTGCTTGATAATTTCAAGCCACAGGTAAGTGCACATGGACAAGATTTAGGAATCATAAATTTATAGTTGGACAACTGTGGCAAGATGAAGCATTTTTGTGGCATCTCTGATTGACACAGAAATATTATGGATTGTTCACATTTCATTTTTGTGTATGCCTTCATACTTATGATGATGAGAGAAACATATATTTAGTTGTGCCAAGAGATGTAGTATTATTAAACTTTTGAGGAAGGATTTATGGGATTATTTTGGTAAATTGTGTGGGCAGGATATGGATCAAAAAGGCTGTTATGTTTGAGAAATTATTGAGAAATATTGCATTGCTTTAAACATTCCTTTTCATCATTTGTAAAGGAGAAAATGTATTACAGTAAAGATTGTTTATTATGTTCTTGGATACAACATTTTCTCTGTTATAACATCTGAATTTAAATCCCCAGGGCAAATTCCTAACTAATATCTATTCCAAAGGCTTTGTTAAAACTTTTCTTTATTACATTTAACTGGTTATATCATTTGATTTGTGTGGTCTGCCTAAGAAAATTAGCTTAGTTATAACATTTTTATCTCCACACATGCCAAAGCCAAATGAACAGAAGTGGTCAGTGCTAAAAATATCCAATAGCCTGATGTCTGGGGCCCATCTAATTTCAGAATAGGATCCTCCTATATTTTTCTAAGTGAAAGTGGCTTGTTAAAATAATGTCTAATTTGTATGAGATAATGTTCTTAAAATGTGGCATTTTATTTTCATGTTGTTAAAAGGCTAAAAAATTATTAATATATATATCCTCATGTATGCCCCTTACCCATATGAAGATTGCCTACTTACCATCGTTCTATCGAAAAGCTGTAAACTTTGTATGCAAAGTGAAGCATGTGACCTACAAATGGGGAACAGATTGCCTGGATTTCCTGTAATTAGTGCTCATTTGGCTTTAACATACATGAGATTCTGCTGGCGGTAGGACAAAATATTCTTTAAATGGCTGTCTACTGAACAGATCATTTTATAGTTGAAGTTGGTTACTTTTGAAAATTAACAGGTTTTGAAAGCAAAAATTGAAGAAAAACAAATGGTATTTTTATGCGTTCTATCCATGCATTACAGAAACTGGCCAGAACCAGTCTACTCAGTACTGAAACTGTTCCAGTATTCGTTACACCTGGTGCAGTGATGCTTGGCTGTGTAATGGGATTAAGGCAAACGTGTGTACACAGCAAGTTGTAAATTGATTAACTTATTGTTGTAATCTAGAGATTAGGCCAAATGTAGGATGCTGTTTTGAAGTGTTATAAGTAATAAAGCTGTCAGATGTAGTCCATGATGGCTTTTGAATCTTTGATTGTAAATCTGCCATCCTTTGGCAGAGGTGAGATTAAAATGGAAAGACTGATTGCATTGTTCAAGATGTTTCAGGTTAAAGTTTAATTAATAAGAGAGCTTGGCCTTACTGACATTTTACACATTATTACCATTACATACTAGCTTGGCCTTACTGACACTTTACACATTATTACCATTACATACTAGCTTGGCCTTACTGACAATTTACACATTATTAGCATTACTTACTAGCTTGGCCTTACTGACACTTTAAACATTATTACCATTACTAGCTTGGCCTTACTGATGCTTTACACATTATTACCATTACATACTAGCTTGGCCTTACTGACACTTTACACATTATTACCATTACATACTAGCTTGGCCTTACTGACACTTTACACATTATTACCATTGCATACTAGCTCTGACAGTAATCATACCAGTATAAACTGTTTAATATTTGTATGTCCAATGTCATCGACATAGAAGAAGTACATAAACATTGTGAAAATAAATGAATTTGGATATAACATTTATAACTTGATAAAATCTCACTCCCATCTGAAACATTGTAAACAATCTTTACTGTATTTTAATTATATTATTTCTTTTTTCAAAAATGAATTAGTTATCCAAGTTTATCTTTTCAGTGTGTCAGTTAAATGCAGCATAGCACCTTGAGGGATTGTGAGCTTCCTGTAACTTTGGTCCCATGTCCCTCCAAACAATGACTCCAGTTTTCTTTAGTGCATGTCTGTTCCAAATCTTTATTGGAGCTACAATCGATACAAAAGTTTTTTATTGCAATTAATATATAGTCAAAAAAAAAATTTGGCAAACAATACATTTAAGGTTCATTCAGTAGTTGTTGAGTTGCAGTGCAAGTTACTAATGGGAATTGGTGTTACTTATTTTCAGGGTTGAACTGGTGACTAAAGGAACTAAATTTCCTTGAAGAAAATTTGCAGAAAAACAATTTAGAATTTAATCAGTGACTAACTCACATGAAAAGAAAAATTATTCAGAGAAATTGCAACTAACTACATAAGACACTTGTTGATAACGAGTGAAAACTAACATTAAATGAGAGCAGGATCTGGAATGGAAAATTCCTTGATGAAGCTCTTTTCAGGTGAACAAGATATTTAAACATGCCAGTGATTTATGTGTCTGTCATGTACTTCATGGGGATATACAAAACTGTCATGTTTGTATATCCCCAGAAGTTCAAGGACATAGAGAATTTCTGTCCTCGACCCATAGGGACTAGGTGGAGCACTGGAATACAAAACCTCAAGAACCTTATTCTAACATCTTGAGATTGTCTCCTAATTCTCAGAATACACCTATCTGTGTATTCTTAATTGATTTTAGTTGAATATGATATTGCATACTTTAACTGGAATTTAAACATACATATATTGTATATTGAGTAACCAGTTATTAGAAATTGCACCATATTTCATGATTTTTTTTATGTAGAATCCTGACAAGGTAACATTTCACAGAGTGTTTGTAGGAAAAATATGGAGATATTTCAGGTATTTAAAACTTGGGCGCGTTTTTTTAGGGGTACCAAATGCAAAAAGTCTAAATAACATGTTTGTCATAGGAATGGATGAGGTCTGTGCTATGATTGTTGTTTTAACAAATTTATGTGTTTTAGTCATCATTTTGGTTTTATTTTGGTGATATATTTACAGTTTTGCTTCCATGTAAGTGAAAGGTCCAGGAAAAGGAAAGTTCCAATGATTTATTTCCATTTTTGCTTCTGGTCATGTGCAGTGTCTGGAGAAAGTAAAATTTTAATGATTATTTTGATTTTTTTTTTTTGTTGCTTCTAAATATAGTGTAAGGTCCAAGGAAGTGAAGGTACAATAAATTATTTCCATTATTCTGCTTCCAGCTGAGTGAAATATTCAAGGAAAAGGAAAAATTCAGTGATTAATTTTTCTTCAAATAAATTATCCAATTATGATAATTTATGAGAACTGCTATTGCCCTCTCAGGCTAATACTTTTCAGCAAAAAAAGCTAAAAGCTATATGCCCACCTAGGTAGTAGTTACATAGAGTGATCTCCCTTGATAGAGTGATTGGCGCTAGCTACTTCTGCTCATTCAATTACTACTTATGCTCATGGTGAGTCGCATGCTTTCTACAGCTGAAGAAGCCTAGCAATCCTCATAGAAGTATTTTTGGAAGGTTTTGACCTTAAAGCAAGTTGGAGGAATGTTTTCTTTGAAGGGAAGTAAACCCCATCTATAAATTTACAACTTTTCTTTCTTTCTTCAATGACAAAGTTTCTGGCTTTTCAGGATCATCAGGATCATCAGTTTGCCATCCTCACACACTTAGGTGCCCTTGGTACATACATGCATGGGTTACTAATGCATCCCCTCACATTACTATAGCTGTATTTAAATATTTGCAACTCTGATGTGTGATATAGAAAACTTTTCTTGCTGTATTTTTTCCACTATGGTCAGATACATAGAGGTAAATTTTAAATATTAATCTATTCTTAGCATCCACTTCATAGTTATACATGTGACACTTTACTGATTCTACCTGTACAGGCTGTTGTTTCCTAAAGGTGACATCACCTTAAAATTTATAACATAGCTTACACTTTGTATCAATAGTGAAGCATCAATACATTTTTATTTGCATGTATTGTGTGTACTGTAGAAAACTCAGTTATATTGTTGCATAGTTTCAGCCACAGTCGCATACATACAGGTAAGTTTTCTATGCATAGTTTAGTTATAGTGTCCACTTCATAGTTACTATAAATGATACTTTGGTGCTTTACTTGTGTAGGCAGTCAGTTCGCCTTTCCTTCACATAACTTTTATTGGGATTAATATTTTATCATCCATTTCATAAGTATTATTAGCAATACTTCAATACTCTTCCCTTATTGGCAGCCACGTGTGCCCTTTTACAAGTAATTTTCATAGTGTGTAGCTGTGCATATGTACTCTGAGTTAATAAAGCAAAATACGTGCTGCACTACACCTGTATATGCTGTAGGCTCAGCTTTGTCTGATTTAGACCATGGGTAAGACGAAATGAAAGCTTTGTAACCATTAGAAACACTGAACTGACAACCACTTTAAATGTGTTGATTGCTCCAGTTGCCACTCTTTGAATACATGTCAGACCTGCATATTGTGGACAGAAAGTCAATGGGCTGTAGAATACATGCCAGTACCCAAGGGATGTTGTTCCACTTTGTTCTCAAGCCTTTGCCACAAAAGAAAGATTTTACTTAGTTACTGTTTAGAAGTTACTGTATCTCACCATCACATTTGATTGTTCATTGCAAGTCAAAGATGGTAGGCCTTTATTGACTACATCAGGGGTCATGCTACCAGGTGAAGTGGGTGACTAAATCACCTAACAAATGTAAACTTCACTTTCTTTTGTAAGGAAAGTGAAAACGACTTCGCCCTGTGATTCTTTTTAGAGGTACATTGACTGAGCATACATTCTGAGATGACCCCCGCTTTAGCCAGGTTAGTTCTAGTGTTGTGTTGTAGCAAAATGTATTCATCAAGCCATCTGTAGCTATGTCTGGTTTTGATATCAATTACGCCGACAAACTCTTGCACACAGTGGCATCACTAGGGTTAGTGTCACCCAGTACGGTAGCTCATGGTGTCACCCCCATGAACCTACTTCCTGCACAAAAAATTCCAAAATTTTATAGGAGGTCATGTGCGGTAACTGATGGTGTCACCCCCATTGACCTCCTTCCTCCTCAAAAATTCAAAATTTTAGAGTCATTTTGGTGTCACCCCCTCTGACAGTGTCACCTGGTACAGCCCTCACCCCCCTAGTGACGCCACTGCTTGCACATTCACAGACGTCTTTTGATAGCTGATTGACCATTAACCCTTTCCCGAGTAAGTTACCAACTATCATTGCCCAATTTCCGCATGTTATCCCTTGATAATAAAAACATACAAACTTGTGTTTCGAAATTTATCAATAGTATGTAAATAGCAATTTGTGCTTTAAGAACAGAATCGGTGATCTGGATATTTTAACTGTCTCTAGTACACTATTTCGTCATAAGATTAGTTTGAAACTTTAAATGAAACAGTAACGGATAAATCCCTAACGGTGGACATTGCTGTTTGGAAGTAACAGTTTATTAGATTGTCTGTTTTCGTAAATCATCGGGCAAACATATTCAGAAAAACATTCAATTCATTGAAAGCAAAGCCCAGGTATTGTGCTATTTAAGATTTAACTTTAAAATGCAATTATTATTATATAGGTCAGAAACTTATGGGACAATGCTATGTTGTGGAATTCATGAGATGCGCTGTAAGGTCTAGGTTGTTTTCTGACTTTACTTGTATTTGTGAAAAGACAGTAAAAATGAAGTGAAGCAGATACTATTTAACCAATGCCTAAAATTGCTACAAATACGTAGACAAATAAATAAACCATAAATTTGCAATCCCATCAGTGGACAGTTATAATGAAGAGAGTGAGTGATTGCATTACGAAAACTCTTCCTTCTAAAAATAGGTGCACTCACATGTCTGTGTTGATTCATTTGGAAAGAAGGGTTTAGTTCATATACCAACTATAAAGGAGCCATGTCTGTAATTTTATGCATTTTAGTGTGCTAATTATGAATAATTATAGAAATGTTTTATCTGCAACAAAGAAATTAGGATGAACAACATGATCTGTTGACACACGTGCATTTGACCTCATGTACATGGTACAGGGGTTGTTTCCAGTGCGTTTAGAAATCTTTCAAAGTGCCATTATTGTGAACTTGTAAAAAGTGTATAAAAAAATAAATATAAAAAGTAAAAAAAAATTGATTAAGGGCAGTTGCTTAATCATTTTTACTAACTTGCAATTACAATAATGTTATCTGGTTACTCAGCTAAAATTTGTTTAATATGTAGTTTCTATTATTCTCTTTTAGAGTCATATGGCCAAAATAACTCAGAAAAGTTTCTACTTGAAAATAAAGTATTACTTAAATCCAATGTTAAATGCAAATATGAATACTGGGAAATAGAGGGCATAATTCAAATAAGAGAACACACACACACACACAAATATATATATATATATATATATATATATATATATATATATATATATATATATATATATATATATATATATATATATATCTATCTATATATATATCTGTCTATCTATATATATACACACACACACACACATTGAGTTTCTTGCTTCACGTCCACTTCTCCCTGTTGAGTTCTCACTTCTCCCTGTTCTGTCCAAAAGGAAAAGTCACTTCTCCCTAAAATTCAAGTCTAGCTTGACCCTTGACCCTTGTACATTGGAATAAGATTGAATTTGTCAATGTACATTGTACATTGACCCTTGTACATTGGAACAAATTTGAAATAAAAGCAAGGCTACTCAGATATTATCTCACACAGCAGTATGGACCAGTTTTGGGGATTAAATATCTCCTAACCTGGCTCAACACAAATAATGGCACAGTGCCATGAAAGATTGAATAGCACTTTTCTGTCAAAACTGGACTCTCTGACATACATCTCAGATCACATCAGGTCACTACCACATTTGATCTTACTATTTAGCCAAATGATGGAAGGTCTTTGTTTGAGCTCAGTGGGCAGATTCTATGGATTAAAATCCCCTAACCTGTCTCAACACAAATAATGGCACAATATCAAAACCAGCATCTGCCATACACATCAGATTATAATAGGTCACTACCAAAATTGATCTTATCATTGCTTTGGTCAGTTTGCCTAAATCATACCCCAAAGCACTTTCTTGGATCAGCCACAGGCCAATCAATCAACTTGGTTCCAAGTGTGGTGTCTCTCTACACAGGATATGGGATCACTGTGTTCTCATGCCTTTGACATTCAAAGGGAACTATTGCGTAGTGATCAAATCCCAAGCAAGATTTTCAGCGAGCATGGTGAGTCATTCTTGTAAACAGTCTTCTCCAGTTTTATATGGCACAGAAGGCATTAGTATTGCCATGTTTACCCAGACACGACAAAGTATGCTCGCAAGCTCCATCATCTTTGCAAGATCTCACTGACAGGAGCATACTCTGTCTTCCAAGTGACAATTGAGGAAATCTTCCTCTTGTTTTTGCCAGAATTTCACTCTATTCCCTGTCTGCCAGCAGCTTGGTTCAAAGTTCCAGCATTTGTTGATATGCTAATCATCAAAGACCAACTGGTGTTCAACTGTTATCACTCTCTGGTCGAGTGGCCGACTAGGAGAGCATTACAGACACGTGGCAGACATGGGAATAATGAAACTCATCATTAAGCACCTCTGATGCCTCCATGCATTGTGAAAATAGGGACCAGTTTTGTAGTATGTGCTCAGTATGGGCGCTTATCAGCTGAAACAGCCCTGAATATGCATTACAAGTTAAAAGCCAGGTTTCTCAAGAATCAGTGCAGATAAAAAGGCAGAGATGGGGATCATTTCACCAAATTTAAATGGCATCAGATATTGATTACTCATCATCAACACCTAACTCAGTCTAACCTTCAAATATGCCTGATGGGACTGCATAAAATGACCTAATATAATGTATTCCATCACAAATCTGTACACAGACCAGCACATGGGAAAACATTTAGTTGGTGGAGTTGTACTGTATAGCACCATGGCAGTTCCATGCCACTCTATGGCCAGTTAGTACCGTTGTGCCCAGTTCCTATTACAGACCCAAAACAGCCAAAAGCTTCAGTTCTTACAAAGAACTGTCTCTTGGTCTGAGAGTACTTTATCATCATGGTTTACTCAATGTGACACTGTCCAAGGTCACCTATTTACTAGGCCATTACAGTAATACAGTTGTCCCAATGGCAGCCGGAGTTGACTGCTTGGAACGATACATATGAGGTTTTATGTCAGGAATGGGAGTACCTTACACTGCTTATGTGGGGTGGTCCCTTGCAGGTTTAACATTCAGGTTGACAATTTATACTGACACAAGCAAAACAGGCAGGGGTGCACATCTCCCTTCATCATTACAGGATGGCAGTGGACATTGACTTACTTGGGATCAACTATTGTATGTCATTATCCTAGAGATGAAAGTCATATAGAAAGCAATACATTAGTGGCAGGAGAATATGCATGGAAGGGCATTCTCATTCATCTCCACTGTGGTATCATTGCACTTTTCTGTGGGAATCTCTATGCTGGTGTCCTCAGCAGCGACGGTATTAGTAAATTCGCTGTCTTGGAAGGATCAGCTAATATTTGCATATAAGCCTGCTGGGATTGACCACTTATCGATTGGCAACAAAGGGAAAGCAAAATTCCCAACCTGTGTCTCACCTTCCCCAGATCTGAAGGTCTGGGCATTCGATGCTGTTTACATAGACTGGAATGTTTTGGACACATGCTCACCCTTCAACACACTTATTTCTGAATGTAATACAAAAAGAAAGAGAATCAGTGTCACCTCATCCTGAGTACTCCACTCAGGTGGGTAAAATCATAGATCTATGACCTCATCAATATAGCAGACAAAATCTTGAGGAAAAAAGAGATATTTCCTCATTTGCTCAAACAACCATGACAGCAGGTGTTTCAGCCTAATCTAAGAGTTGTTGAACCTGCACATCTGGATTATATTAAACAAACCCTCACAGACAGATAGTTCACTCATCAAGTGGTGTAGAAAATCTCTCAAGCAATACATCCCTCCACCTGAAGTGTACCATGGAACAGGAGAATTTCTGCACAGTGGTGTGAGTGTAAACACATTTCAGTGCTGATCGCATCAATACCTCATTTGCTAGCTTCCTACTTGAGTTGTTTGATGAGAAACAGTTAGCATCAATCATTATAAATGGTTACTTTTTCAACATCTTTGAAATGATGAGTCATCATGGAAGTTAAGATATTAAACAAGACCTATCTGTTCTGTCAATTTTGAGTTCACAAAGGTGTAGGCTTTGTGCCCAAAGTTCATCTATCATGGGTGCTAATCTAGCTGAATAAGACACTGTTTGTGGGTTCATTGGTATACTTCTCATATAAGACATGCTTCCCACTTGCACTTGTGACTAAAGGCAGAATTTAAACGACACATAAACTACTTGCAGTTCCAACAGGATGAGACAATATAACCCATGATGATTTCTGCTTTCTTTATGAAGAACAGACTCCCATTAATTGAAAATCAGACTTTTGTAGTGAAATACCTGTCTATTCTGGACACTTCATCTTAAAGTCATCTACAGGACCCAGTGTGAGCTCTGAAGTGGTGCTTAAAAATGATCATGCTGGATGCATTGCCTCTTCTTGCCCCTTAAAGATAGAAAGGACGAAATATCAGCACAGAAACTTTCATTCTGGATAAAATGCATTGTTCATTCTGCATATAAGGAGATAATCCCAAAATCAAATGAATTTGCAATGCATTTCAGCTTAGTTGCCACAAGCTGTGAATTTGTTGGAAGGAAATATTTTCCCTTTCGAAGCTGCTTCGTAACAAATGGAGTCTGTTCTCCAGTCCGGTTATCTAGAAACTGTCTTACATACCGTAGGGGACTGGAGATGGCCTCTCCAGGGCAAGGGGTTGTAACTCCCTCCATTTTACCCATTCTTCTAAGGTATTTTGATCCAGTAATGTATTTGAAGAAGAAGAAAACTTTCTAGTAAAACATGTTTGTTCAGTAATGCTTGATCATAATACACATACACTCTCCCAGACTCCCCACAGTTACATCCATATGTAGAGCATGCTTCCCACTGAAATATTCATAGGAATTTGTACCAATCTCTATATCAAGGAGATCACTCTGACTGCCACTTAGGTGGGAAGATAACCCTTTTAGGTTTTTACATAAACTGTTTAGCCTGGGAGAGATTGATTTGCAAGGTAGTATTAGTTCTCCTAAGGTATTATGATTGAGTAAGTATTATGTAAAAAAACATATTTTATAAAAAAAATTGGTTTCTGTAATCTTACTTTGTGCTAAGTGAAAGGTCCAGGAAGGGAAAAGTACCATTGATTTATTTCTATATTTTTGCTTCCAGCTAAGTGAAAGGTCCAGGGAAAGGAAAGTTCCATCCTCAAGGCTGAGCAGAGTCATGAACTTTGGAGGTAATATTTAAAAGAAAAATATTTGTACTTGGATCTTAACTTTTTTGAGTTAGTGATAGTAATTCTTTATGACTCTACATACTATAATCAAATCTGATGCAAATCTCTATGACTCTACATACCATAACCAACTCTGATGAAAATGTTTAGGACTCTACTTACCATAACCAACTCTGATGAAAATGTCTAGGACTCTATATACTATAATCAACTTGGATGAAAATGTCTTAAACTCTACATACCATAATCAACTCTGATGAAAATGTTTATGACTCTTCATACCATAATGAACTCTGATGAAAATGTCTAGGACTCTACATACTAAAATCAACTTGGATGAAAATGTCTGTAACTCTACATACCATAATCAACTCTGATGAAAATGTCTGTAACTCTACTTAACATAATCAACTCTGATGAAAATCTCCATGACTCTTCATACCATAATCAGCTCTGATGAAAATGTCTAGGACTCTACATACTATAATCAACTTGGATGAAAATGTCTGTAACTCTACATACCATAATCAGTTCTGATGAAAATGTCTGTAACTCTACCTACCATAATCAACTCTGATGAAAATCTCTATTCCTCTACCTACCATGATAAACTCTGATGAAAATGTCAAGGACTCTAAATACTGTAATCAACTTGGATGAAAATGTCTGTAACTCTACATACCATAATCAACTCTGATGAAAATCTCTATGACTGTTCATACCATAATGAACTCTGATGAAAATGTCTAGGACTCTACATACAATAATCAACTCTGATGAAAATGTCTAGGACTCTACATACTATAATCAACTTGGATGAAAATGTCCGTAACTCTACATACCATAATCAACTCTGATGAAAATCTCTATGACTCTTCATACCATAATGAACTCCAGTGAAAATGTCTAGGACTCTACATATTAAAATCAACTTGGATGAAAATGTCTGTAACTCAACATACCATAATCAACTCTAATGAAAATCTCTATTCCTCTACCTACCATGATAAACTCTGATGAAAATGTCAAGGACTCTAAATACTATAATAAACTTGGACAAAAATTTATACGAATCTACATACCATAATCAACATTTTTTCTAAGTTTATATGCACTTAATTATAGTACTTGTAAATGAAAATGTTGTCTTTGAAAAGTCCTTGAAAGTTCTTGAATTTCCTGATGAAATATCTATGTATGCCTCCTGTAAGTTAGTGGCTGCTGAGTACAGCATGCCTCCTGGATGACAGTGGTTGCTGAGTGTAGTATGCCTCTTTGAAGACAGTGGCTGCTGAGTGTAGTATGCAACCTTAAAGAAAGTGGCTGCTGAGTATTTTATGCCTCATGGAAGACAGTGGCAGTTGATTATAGCATGCCTCATGGAAGACACTGGTTGCTGAGTATTTTATGCTTCTTGGAAGACAGTGGCAGTTGATTATAGCATGCCTCATGGAAGACTGGTTGCTGAGTATTTTATGCTTCTTGGAAGACAGTGGCAGTTGATTATAGCATGCCTCATGGAAGACTGGTTGCTGAGTACAGCATTTCTCCTGGTAGACAGTGACAGTTGATTATAGCATGCCTCCTGGAAAAGAGTGGCTGTTGATCATAGCATGCCTACTGGAAGACACTGGCTGCTGAATATAGCTTGCCTACTGAAAGACACTGGCTGCTGAGTATTTTGTGTCTCATGGAAGACAGTAGCAGTTGATCATTGCATGCCCCTGGAAGATAGTGACTGCTGATCATACCATGCCTCATGGAAGACAGAGGCTACTCTTCATACCATGCTTAATTAGAGACAAATGACTGCTGATTGAAATCTCTGGCTGCTGATTATATCATGCCTCATGATTGAGTAGTGCTGATTGAAATCTCAGGCTGCTGATCATAGTATACCTCATGGAGGACAAGTGGCTGCTGGTTGAAATCTCAGGCTGCTGATCATAGCATGCCTCATGGAGGATAAGTGGATGCTTGTTGAAATCTCAGGCTGCCGATCATAGCATACGACAATGAGGACAAGTGGCTGCTGGTTGAAATCTCAGGCTGCCGATCATAGCATACCACAATGAGGACAAGTGGCTGCTGATTGAAAACTCAGGCTGCCAGCCAAAGCATGCCTTGTGGAGGACAAGTGGCTGCTGATTGAAATCTCAGGCTGCTGATCATAGCATACTTCATGGAGGACAAGTGACTGCTGGTTGAAAGACTGATGCTGCTTATAGTAACATGCCTCATGGGGGACTAGTGGCTGTTGATTGAAAGATTCAGGCTGCTGATTATAACATGTCTCATGGAAGACAGTAGCTGCAGATCATAACATGCTTCATGAGAGACAAGTGGCTTCTAAAATCTGTCCAGTCAGGAGGATTGTCTGTGATTGTCCCAACATGCATGCAGAGTTCCCACACATCAGGGAAAAATCGTTAACTTTTGTACCCTTGTTTGTGAATGTTGCCACATCACTAAAACTGCATCATACTCTAGCTTTAAGGATGACTCCATTTGGCTCACCATGCTCTAGGGGGCAAAATTGAAGAAGTTCAGAGGCAGGCAGCTCAAGAACTACCCCTCCAACTTGCCACTCCACCTGAATCCTCATTTAGAAACCTACTGTTCCTGCCACAATGAAGGGATGACAAATGAGAAAAGCAAAAGGGATTTTTGGCACCCCAAGTGGTGTTCAGATCTCATTCTTGTGCCAGCAAACAGCCAAAATTCTCTATGATGCATTCTTACAAGGGAGGTAAGAAACCAAGTTTCTCTAGCCTGAAGTCTCCAGCTACTGATTTAACACCTCCACTGCCTGTAGACAGCCTACTGTGGGTGAGAGACTCCTGCAGTTCCAGTCATGTTGGATGAATCTATTTCCACAAAACAGATGGGTTACCCAAGTCATTTCAGAGTGGTTTTGGATTTCATTTATCCAAGCCCATCCTCTTTCTTCCTCTCCATTCTAACGGATGTTCCATCATCTCGGGAAATGGACCATAATCTTCAGCAGGAGATCCATCACACATCAACAAATGGGCAGTGGAGACTGTATGAAAACAACAGTCTCCAGGTTCTATTCATGGCTTTTCCTTATAAAAAAGGCCAGTGGTAAGTTGAGGCCAATCATAGACATGAGTCACATCATTGAATTCATTCTTTCACTGAAGTTCAGGATGGAAACAGATGTCTGTCAGACTCACCATCTGATGGGACAAGTATGCAATCAGTCTCGATCACACAGATGCCTACTTTCTTGTCCCTATTCACCCAGTGTTGCTAATTTTCCTTTGGTTTCCATGACAATTTACCCTTGCCTTCAGTTATTAGCCTTTGGTCTTCACCAAAATTATGGATTACATCATCACCTCAGTCAAGTCAACATCCTCTGTAGTAAGGATGACATATCTGAATATCTCTTCCAAAAAATATGGTCAGTGCTATTCCCCTCCAGTTCAGAAATGATCTATCCCTTTTGAATCATGTCAGTTTTCTTGCAAATGGGGGAAAATCTAACCTTCATCCATCCCATTGTTTAGTCTGCCTGGGGATGGAGTTCTATAATTAATCTCAGAATTCTATGTCTACCTCATGTCCACATCATATGAACACATAGAGACCATTTCCAACAGGACATAGATTTTAGTGAGAACTTGTAACTCATCGGGTCTGATCCTTCTGGCTGCCGTTATCTGTTCCTGTTACAAGTGACTTTGCTGTCTCAATAGTGCCCTTATTAAAGCCCACTGGACCTGAAAGTCGATATCACAAATGAGGTATGATCATTCCAGAGTCAATGGTGCAACCACAGTTTACGACAAGAATTCCTTTGGGGAAACCCTAGCCAGAAGTGATAGTATATAGAGATGCCGTACATATGGTTGTTGCTGGGCTTTGATACTGTCAATAGCAAATGGGAACCATGAGAACTGTCTCATACAATTAAAAGCCTTTCAGCTCAGGAACAACTGCCTCTGCGGGAAGTCCTTACAGATTACATTGGACAATTCTGTAATGGTGACTTACCTCTTCAAACAGGGGAGAGGGAGGGGTCACCATATTGCTTGACCTTTGCATATGGATTTAATAGTTTCCTTGTTGGTACTACCAATATAAGATTTACGTGCACATCAAACACATTCCTAACAGACTCTTTTCTGGCCGACATTATCTCCAGACAGGTTATGTTATTCACATGGAATGGCCTCTTCATGTATCAGTATTTTGTCAGATTTGTGTGCTTTGGGGGTGCCCAATGATGAACCTTTGGACCATTTTGAAACAAGGTGGAACTGCAAGCTGACTACCTTTCTCTCACCAGTACTGGACTCGGCATGGGATGTGGATGCACTGTCATTCAGTTTGGATGGGTTATACCTCCCCCCCATCTTGGAACAAGTACTGGGCCAATGATTTACTCGAGAAAAGGACCAAAGCAAATCTTCTCAAACAAACACAGTCACAGGTGTTGTACCCCTGCCCAAACTGTCTTCAGCTTCACACTAAGCTCTTGTCAGAACAGCCTCTTGACAGAGAATTATGACCTTTGATTGTGGAAGATCAAGAAGGTCCTCCATTCTGAAGGCTTATGATTGAAAGTGGTGTTATTTTAGGGATTGGTGTTGAGTCAACAACATTGTGTGCTTTGTGTGCTTTAGCTTCAGCAGGTTGAGTTACATGCCATGTCAGATGATCTGGTCTATCTTCAGTTCAGGTTGGATGGTGTGGTGATGTTAATGACACAACCAGGCTTTGTAACCAAGAACTGGCTACTGTCAGTGGGCAGTCAGAGTATTCATACACTCCCTCTTGTCTTTTGATAAGTTGAGAGCAACTATGACACAAGATCCTGTCCACAACACAAGCTCTGCTTAAAGCTCAAGTCATGGCAACTGCAAATAACTCTTTCTCCCTGTAAAGGCAGGAAAACAGGATATCACCTTTCAAATCTTCATGGCTTAAGTGGATTATATGCTTAGCATACTCTGAAGTCTCAAAAGATTAAGTTGTCTCATGAGGATTTTAGCTCATGAAATTAAAGCAATCTCTGCAACCCTTGCATTTGAATGCAATGTTTCATCCAAGGCATCATGGAAACTGGGGGTAGGTAGAGTCAACCTTCTCAAGATTTTATCTTGAGGATTTAGCTCTGTGCTCCACAGAGATAAATTCTGGATCTGATGGGTCCTGTGACTGTGGCCCAGATGACCACCAGACCCAGTTAAACCAACACAGCCTCTTAGTTTTGCCACTGAATTTTGACATTAAGAAGATTGCACTAATCATCTTCTTAACCTGATAGAGTGGTCATGAATCAGGTGACCATAGTTTGTTTTGATTTAAATGGAACAGGTTATCATTCTCATAGCATTCCCTTTTCCCTAGAAGGATACCTGAGGTATAGGTAGGCTGGTCTATGTTTGCACCACCTATTACCTATTCTTATAATGTTAATTTGATTGGGATTTTATTCGAAGGCAAAAGCAAATTGTGCAGTAAATTATCTTTCTCTGAGAATACTTACCCAATCATATAACTTGAAGATTCTCCTAACAACCCTGCTATGCAAGCATTTTTATTGGTATTTTGCTCGTCTTAAAAACTGGCAACACCTAGTGGCAAGGGGAGGTAATGGCCAAGAGTTATTGCCTTTTGTCTATATAATATACACAGAAAAGACAACTTTTTGTCTTTTACTGGTGCTCAGTCTGGAAGGTAGCAGGCTTATATAACAAATGTTAATGTGATTGGGTAAGGATTTTTGGAGAAAGATAATTGATTCGATAATTTGTTTTTTTGTTTAAGTGGAAAATATGTGTGTCTGTTTCATGAAATGTTTGGTTAGGAAAAATTTGCCTTTAGTTGTGGGAAAAATCAGGAATTTTGGCTCCAATAACTTGTGGAAATCATGTGACTTGTTAGGTTAAATCAGTCTCAGGAATTGATCCCACATGATTGTTTGGGTGTGTCAGTATTGGGTGAAAGGGTGTCTCGTCAAAGTTGAGTTCCAGAAAAAGGGAGCTAACTCTTTTAACTTGCGAGAGAGTGTGTGTGTGTGTGTATATATATATATATATATATATATATATATATATATATATATATATATATATATATATATTTATATATAATGGGGACAAAATTTTTGATATCATTCATGTGTATTTATTATAATAGGCTTTAACCCATGAATTTACCTGTTATAATTTTTAAAGTGCACAGTGTAGACCTTATGTTAAGGACCACTCCAGTGACCTAATGGTTAGAGCCTCAGATGCGTGGTTGCGGGTTTGAACCCCGGCTGAGTCATACCAAAGGCTTATAAAGATGATACTAACAGCTGCCTTGCTTGGCGCTCAGCTTTAAGATGTTAGTGTTATGACTGGTTGGCCCAGTGTCAGGATCATGTGACTGGGTTGGACATCATGCTACAAGTTCATACATGCCAACCATGATGCTTTTGGCATAATCATTAAACTTTTTGTTTTACTAAATTACACCTTACACGTAAATGTATTCGGATTTTGCGTTTTCAGTATATCCCCCTCCAAAAAAAATTTAATAATTTGTTTTCTCATTTTTATTAAAATCCCACTAATCACACAGACCATATTCTAGAAAAGACTGCTTCTATGTAACTACGATGTAAGAGTACGCTTGTCCGTAGACTTGCATGCACTTTCCTAACAGTATTATGTTTTATTTATAGCAGCTGCATATTTCCAAGAAACATGCTGGTTTCTACTTTCAAACTTTTGACCTCGGTTTCGATTTATAGCAGCTGTCTGGCTTAGTTAGGAGAGAACAGACTGGTTTTATAATTTTTAATCTTTGCTCGCATATTCTTTGTAATAATTCATATCTGGTACAGAATCAGTCTGTAGGTATTTGGCGCTAAAAGTCGTCAGATTTATTCTAGTCGATGCGTGTGTTACAGCAAAAATGTTTCTCAGATGATTTCACAGATGGATTAGAAAAATTTGAAAATCCGATTCAAAGATGAATACATGAATTACACAATACAGCATTCCATTCTGGGGCAGCTTCACGCCCATTGCAGGCTGTGTGGAAAGGATTTTAATATTTGTCATGGTGGTAAAACAAAGAAGCCTTGAATTAGCGCATTTTACTAACTCCAGTTCTAAGGTAACTTCTTTTTTATAGCAGAACTAAGTTGTGCACGTGAATTTTATAAATGCAGGGGCGTTATTTACCGAGTTCTTAATAGAACACAGACTATCCCTAACGGTAGAAGACAACGTTAGTCCTTTGTTCAAATGGGTGCTTCCTGATGCCAAAATTGCAGAAAATATGCATGAGCAAGAACAAAATCATCTAATATTGTTAGGTGTTTAGCAGAAGATACTTCACTTAAAATTGCAGAAGCCATGAAAATTGGGCCATTTAGTATTGCAATAGACAGGAGTAGTGATTATGGTGACAGAAAGTTGTACCCAGTCTGTGTAAGAGACTTGGACAACGAAAAGGGCAAGGTCAGAGTGCTCTTCTTTCATTACCAGAATTAAAAGCAGATTCCACTGGATAAAACATTTTTTAATTGTTTGATAATGCTTTGAATAAACATAAGTTGGCAGAACTGTCTGGTATTTTCAGCTGATAATGCATCAGTGGTGACTGGAATTCATAAAGGAGTTGCATTCTGTATTTTGAAAATTGTCTCCATCAGTGTACATATCAGGTTGTCCCTGTCATATGATGCACCTTGCTGGAGGAAAGGCTGCTGATAAATTAGGAGAACTCTTAAAGTATCAAGTTGGCATTCTACCTGACACTGTACTTCATGCGGACAGAGTTGATGTGCAATGGTACCGTATTTCCCAGCTAAAAGACCCAATAACTGGAAGATATAAATTTACTCTTCTTTGTCAGGTTATGAAGGAATATTGGTTCTTTACCATCATAATGCTGACTGTGAGAGATTGTTCAGTATTGTTAACAAAAATAAAACTGAATTCAGATCCAGGCTCTGTAACCCAGCACTTAGTGCTCTGCTAGTGTGCAAAACATTCATAGTCTCAGCTGGTACAAAGTGTTTTGAAATGCAATATGAGAGTCTGCTGCTTTTTAAAGCTCAAAGTACTATATATGAAAACTTGAAGCAGTAATTGATGTTAAAAGACCAGAGGGGTAAATAAATCATTTTGTACATATGCGCATTGAATTTTATTATGTTATATGTAGATTACTCTTTTTCTGCTCGGATTACTCTTTTTGTCCACTTGGATTACACTTTTTCCTCGCCAGGGGTTGGCATGTATGCGTGTCTGCGGCGTGATGCCCCAGTGCTAGACATCACTATGAACTGCCATACTGCAGACATTGTAGCGATATGACTGAAAATTTTTTAAATCTACTAAAAAATCCAAGTCACATACACACTTATGTTAAATACAGTAGTAGCTTGAGATTACAGTAGTAACATGAGATTATTGTAGTGATGTGAAATTACTGTAGTAACACGAGATTACATTAGTATCATGAGATTACATTAGTAACATGTGATTCAAGTTGTAACATGAGATTCTTATTATAAAATGAGACTACAGTACAAACATGAGATTAAAAAAATAATAAGAGATTACATTAGTAATGTCAGATCACTGTTATAAAATGAGATTACAGTAGAAGCATGAGATACCAAAAACTAACACGAGATTACACTAGTGTTATGACTATGTTGTCTGAAACTAGGTAACAAAAAAAGCAAAGCCAACAAGTTTAGTAAAATTCAACAAATAATTTATATCCCTGGAATAAAAAATGAAACTTTGAAAGGAACTGAAAGTATTGCAAATTAAATCCCAGATAATGCTAAAAGTTCTATTACAAGTCCAAATGGATGAAGTTCCAAATGAATTCCAGTATTGAATGTGATGTAGCCTTGGATGAGCCGATGTGACAACTGTCATGATGTATCACAATGATATAATTCAGAATGGCCTTGAATGAATTCACAATAATCCTAAAATAGTGTTTTAGTCCAAAAGTTAGTAAGCACTTTGTAATTCCAGTGAATATTTTAAAGAAATAATCTCACATTATAACTGAACAACTAAAAGACTGATTCCACTAGGCAAGTGTTAAAATTGGAATGAAAAATCTTTTTGACATCAAACCTTACTTGCATCCCCACTTGATATATGTCGCAATAACCTTTTCTGAAAAACTATGTCCGCTTAATGAAAATTACCCCAAACTGTAAACAAGGTCATGTCTGTTTACTTAAATTTTGCAACCAACCCGAAAAGGTCAGGTAGACCATGTTTTTTTTTTTCCAAGGGAGAAACCAATATCCTGAACTCACATCCAAGTAAACATGTTGCTTGCAAATGATCAATAACCTATATATAATCTACAATCATGGACAAAAATTAGCTATGTAATATGTTGTTTACAAATAATGATCATTATGATATACAGTCGTGGACAAATGTTAAACACAATATAGATATACATAACAGTAGTAATATGAGATTATGTAGTAAGATGAAATTTCACTAATAACATGAGATTATGACAGTAACATGAGATTACACTAGTAACATGGGATTCCTTTAGTAATATGAGATAACAGAAGTAATATGAAATTACTGTGGTAACAAGGTTATGATAGTAACATAAGATTACATTAGTAACACAAGATAACAATAGTAACATGAGATTACTGTAGTAAGATAAGATTATGATAGTAACATGAGATTACAGTAGTAACATAAGGTAACAATACTTTCATGAGATTATTATGGTAACATGAAATTGCTATACTAATGTGAGATTGTTACATGAAATTATGATGGTGACATGAGATTACAGCAGTAACATGAGATCACAGTAATGAAATAACATCGATGACATGAGATTAAGATGGTAACATGAAATTATAATAATAACATGAGATCATAGTAATAAAATGAGATTACAGTGATAACATGATATTACAATAGAAACTTGAGTTACAGCAGAAACATAAGATTTGCATACCAGTAAATGTTTTTTTGTAACTTTGAAAAGACCTCATGAAAATTGAGTCCTCTTTGTTTTTTAGGTTTAGCAGCTGGAATTGGCTTTGGAGCATTAGCTGAAGTCACCAAGAGAAGTTTAGGACTGAAGAAAGAAGGTACACAGCTGGTTTTCAGCCAGTGGAAATGAAATCCCAAACCAGATACTTTATCCTGAAGCATGTACCTAAACATTGCACTTAAGAACTTCATCACTTCTGCATGCAAAACTGTTGGCTATGGCATCAGTATTTTGAATTGGGATAAAAAACAACACAAACACCAATAATTTTGTGCAACTAGCTTTGCATTTAATGTATACTTCTTCAGGCACAAAATGTTTTGAAAGAAACGGATGACGTCTCTATATTTTAAAATAACAATTACGTCATTATGTAACATCATAAATGATATGCATCATCATAACAATTTTGTATATATGACAGGATCAAAAAGATACAAGAACCACTAATGAAACCTGAATCAGTAAAATAAAATATTAACATAGAGACAATCAGTCATACATATAATTATATTGTTATAAAGGATATACAATTTATCAATTTAAAAAAAAGTAAAATACAATTTTGTATAGTGCATTGGTATTAAGGCCATTAGGATACAAAGTATCTAACTTATTAATCCAATAAGTTTCTTTTATGAGTCTATTAATGTCTCCATGCACAATATTTATTGGCATGAAAGAAAAATCGAGTAGAGAGTGATTATTGGTATTAAAATGTGTTGAAATATTAGAGGAAAACAGAGGATCTCGATAATTTTTTATATGAAAGCAATGATTTTTCATTCTCTTAGAAACTTGTTGAAGTGTTTGTCCAACATATTGCATGTTACATTTTTTACAGGTTATCAGATAAATCACATCAATTGATACGCAGTTAGTGTTATAACGTCGAGAAAATACCTCTTTTGTATTAGCTCTACTGAAAGAAGTACTTTCTCTTATGTTTGCACATTGAGAACACCAGTGTCTGTTACATTTAGATGATGAAAATTGTCTTCTTTTATTTACTGTTTGTTTAGTTCTAATTAGAAAATCTTGCAGATTCTTGGGTCTTCTATAAGCAAGAATTGGTTTATTTTTGTAAAGTGATTTTAAGCTGGTTTTATTTGATAAATTTAGGAGACTCCAATATTTATTAATTATAAGGCCTATATTAGGTAATGAAGGATTATATTCTATTGTGAAAAGAATTATATTTTTCTTTATTTTACATTTTGCTGTGTTCAAAGCCTCATGTTGAGTAAGATTATGGGCTTTGTTCAGAGCAGAATCAATTATTTGTGTAGGATAATTTCTGTTTTGAAATATGTTTTTAATTCATTCAACGAATTTTGTAATTGACAATCATCTGAAATAATGCGTTGGTATCTTTTGGCCTGGCTATATGGTATACTGTTTTTACATGACATGGGATGACATGAAGAGTATTCCACATACTGGTGGATATTAGTTTCCTTGACATGAATATTTGTAGAGATGTTTTTTCTTACATTTACATCTAAAAATGAAACATGCGTACTAGATGCAGTATAAGTAAATTTAATTGTCAGGTGAAAATGATTTAAGCGATCAATGCACTTAAGAACTTCATCACTTCCGCATACAAAACTGTTGGCTATGGCATCAGTATTTTGGACATACGAAATATTTTGACTATATTAAGGAAGAGATACATGTACATGTACAGAACATATTAGACTACTTCATGTGCTGAAAATTCCCCAAAACTGAACCAGACCACAAGACTGGTAAGTTTAAAAAGTTGCCAGCCCTGTCTACAACTTTCCTGTCCAACAGAATGATTATGGATCTCAATTAGTTTTATCTCACTACTTATTTCAGAATCTGTTAAAGATTTTAGAGAAATAAACCATTGCATGAACAGCCATTTTCTATAAACAACCACTTCAGTCCTTTTGAACCAGGAATAATCTGAATCTTTGACATTTAATTTGAAAATTTCTCTCATCTGATAAAAATATCAGTTTGAGTGGTTTTTTTCAACTCTGCCACAGCCATGGTTATCAGTTTTATTGAAACATTTCTGCAGATCTTTGTGTCTCCGTCTTATTTTGTACAGACGTTGTAGATTACATTGCAGAAAGTAATAGTTGCAAATATAGTTGAGTGTCAGAGAGAGTTTTATATTGGTGAATAATAAAGGGTATTTTCGTCCACATTATTTTTTTTGAAACTGAAAGTTACATCTGAATTCCTAACTTTATTCATATTTGGTTTGAAAGTGTCTCTTTTATTCAGCTATGATTGTGATGTTAATATGGTGGTTTCATTACCTTATATAAAGCTACAGTGTATGTCATTCACTGACAAGTTTGTGTTACTGATCTGATCATTGATCAAAGATATTCATTTGTTCCACAAAGCATGTCTGACTACAGTGACAATAGGACCCTTTGACATCGTACCATAAGTCTGTACCAAAGACGCTTTTAATAGTGACTTGGGGGGCCTTTTGACATTATATGACAAGTCTGTACCAGTGACATTTTAATGAATTGGGAGGGACTTGGGGGCCTTTTGACATCATACTGCAAGTTTGAACCAACAAGGCTAGTGGTTAGGGGGCCTATTGACATTATACTAAAGTCTGTACAAATGAGGCTTTAGTGATTTGGGGCCTTTTGACATTGTAGCACAAGTCTGTACATATGAGAAGAATATGTATGTATTGTTTGAAGAGGTAGTTAGCATGGCCAACAAATTTAAAATTTTGAAGTCGGGTGAAAATATCTATATGTTTCATTGATTGCAGAAGTAGGAAGTGCAATTTTGGACAAAAATCCATTCCTAACAGAGGCCAATGCAGAGAGGATTGTAAACACACTGTGTCGTGTCCGAGGGGCAGCTTTAAAACTAGGACAGATGCTGAGTATCCAGGGTAAATAGCCATTGTTTGCAAGGGTAATATTTAGAATGATAAGGAGTGGAACAGATTTACACCCCACCCACCCCAGAAAGCTGTGAAACAGTGTAGGTCATGTTAACTAAATTAAATGTAAAAATGAAAGTATTAGAGAAGAGTTGAAAGCTGTCTGCCAATTTTCAAAATGCCTTTACATGTGAGATACATATACTTTGTTATGCCATCATATGTCACTTATCTCCTATAAGAAAAAGTTGATTAAGTAAATCAGAGATTGGACATTACATAAAGATTAGTGTAACTAGCTACAACCCTTTGGTCCACTTTAATTGTAAATATAATCTACAAAATAGAGAGTAGTTTATGGCACTTAACTCCAATTTCCTTGACATGATATAGCCAGTAATCTGTTAAAAGTGCCATTGAAACAAGCAATAATCCAAACCAGAAAACTTCACACTGATCATACCGCAGCAGCCTTAATGGGATCTTGTGGACACGTAAATCAATAACTGGATGAGAAATGTGTATGCAGGAGATGGGGAAAAAATAATCAGAAATGCATTTCACATGTTACATAAGTTACTCATTTGTTTAACATCATTATGTCATAGTTTCATTGGTGTTACATCATGTCAAATAAATTACACATTCACTAGTGTTTCAGGATCTTGTCACATAATTTACTCATTTATTAGTGCTACAGCATTATGTCAGATAAATTACACATTCATAAGTGTTTCAGGATCATGTCACATAAGTCACACATTTATTAGTGCTAAAGCATCATGTCACAAAAGTTTTCACATTGTGAGAAGTACCAACAAACAACTCAGTGAATGAAGGTTTTGGAATTATGTAAAAAATACATTTAAAAGTGCAGTATTTCCTGTAATATTTTCAACTTTTGTCATAATTGTCACTTATAATGAAGAAATGTAAGCTTCTGTTTATAGCAGTTGAATTTTCATTTTGATTTTCAGACAATTCGCTGTTGAACCCTGAGCTACAGAAGATTCTGGAGCGAGTCAGACAAAGTGCTGACATTATGCCAACATGGCAAATGGAGGTATGGAATGATTGGTGTATACGCAGGAACATGGCATGGCAATATATCCTATAGCTCAACAAACAGGGCCTGGCAGTTCAAACCTTCATTAACACAGTTTTTAAGTCTCAAACCCAAGTCCTCCCCCTTCCCCCAGTAGGGTTTAGACCAAAACATAAATAAAATTATAAAAATGAGGGAACACCAAAAATGCAGTGGTTCTACTTGTGATTGTCAGGTTTTGTAGACAGTTATCTCATATGTTTATCAGCTAGTATGTTTTTTGGAGTGGGTGTTGATATAGCTAGCACATTATGTGTCCATATATCTGTCTGTAAATATTTTCCTTTTCTAGACAATAACTCACAAACTGTTATAGGTATTTCAACCAAGGCAGGTAGATACACCAAGTTAGTGTCACAGAGGCACATTTTCATACTTAGAAAATTTCATATTCAGTACAAAAATTTTACTGTGGAAACAAAGTATAGCATAGGTGGTGTATAAATTGACAGTGATATACCATATGGCACTTTCAGTCAGAGTCTTTACATATGGAAAATATATGTTGATATTTGAAACAATAAGCTAGATGGGGTTTTTTTCTGCAGTACAATGAAAGTGTAAATTTTCTCAGTACATTCCTTGTTTATTAATACAAAGTCAAATATGATTTCATTTCAAACTTTTGAACAACAGGTATTATATATTTTGCAAATATTGAATGAAGGCTTTGCAAATTAAAGAGCATACATTATCAAAATATGATTTGTAGATTTAACACCATTATGTAATTTTAATGATATTGATGAAAACAAATGAATGCTTATTCAGACTGTTTTCTAACTTACACACTTTGATTTGCAGAAAGTCATGAATAAAGAGTTGGGACCAGATTGGAGAAATAAGTTTGAGTCATTTGATGACAAGCCATTTGCCGCAGCATCTATAGGTCAGGTTCATAAAGCACGACTTTTCGATGGCCGGGATGTAGCTCTGAAGATTCAGGTGAGCTGTTGTCTACACATCAAGTGAAGATGGAAATGATGGAAGTGTTTGCAAGCACATTGCTAGCTTATCACCATCACACAAACCTTAGACTCATACCTCTTGTTAATCATATTTTTTATTTATCCTCACTGGGGGGGGGAGAGGAGTGCGCAGTGAGGAGGATATTGTGATACCCTCCTTAAGTTTGTGCATCCATCTATCTATTGCTGTGTTGTATCCAAAACCTGGAAATTGGTACATAAGATGACCATGCGATGACCATCTGAGTTATGGACCATTCCTAAGGGCACCCAGGGAGTGTTCTTATGTCAAAAATACAAAACTTGCAGTTGCAGTGACATTTTTTATTATTTCTTGTCCAAAATTAAAACACGCACTCATAGCATGAAGTCAAATAATATGTAATTATTTTTGGGTCATGATCCATTGTAATAAAATGTTGGGGAATTTGCCATGAGATAGCCCAAGTTCAGTGTTTGGACTTGCCATCTGTCATTGTGTGGAAGAAGAAGCTTAAAATGTACTTTAATGCATAGATGGGCATAATTACATACCTGCAGAAGGAGTTGCCTAACATGTACACTAATGCACAGATGGTCATGATCATATACCTGTGGAAGGAATTGCCTAACATGTATACTAATGCATAGATGGACATAATCACATACCTGCCTCTTCATCTTTAAAAATGTTATATTGATGTTAATAAGAGTTCAGGGACCCATAATCTGTACTCAAAACTGAGCTTTTCTGATTTTCACGGTGAAGGGAAGATATTTCAAGAAAAGTTTCAACAGTGCTTACTTTTGAGATAAATTTGAGTTAAAAATTTGAGAAACTCAGGTTTTCAGTGTCAGAAGTAAAGAGGGAGCACTGAAAAAGTACAGAAATGCTTCAGAACTAAGAAGCACACTTGCATTTTTTTCTTTGTCAGAAATTCCTGGAGAGCCATTTGCTAACTCGTAGAACAGATGTGATATAGCGTAAGCATGTAGGCATATGCTAAGAAATTTAAAAAACCAACAAATAAATTTTAAAAAGTTGCTCATACCATTCCAGTTCTTATAGCGTTGTGTGCTTCAGTCTTGTATATAATTTTCACCAAATAAGTCAAAATAAATTCACTTCCTGTTCACATATGTATGAATGTATGTACATGTGTTATGATTATATGTATATGAGAGAGAGAGTGAGAGAAGTATAAACTGGAGTTAAATTGTAGTGACTATAAACAAGTGCTTAAGGGAGATTATTTCATGTTTGGATTTGAGAATACAAGTATTTATGAAAGTAACTGTTGGTTGTGTATGTTTTCTGAAGAAAAGAAAAAATAATTTATTTTGTCAGTTTTTTTATTGCCACACAGTCATGAGTTACCTAACAATTAAGTTTTGTTCGAGAGAGATAGATGCCAATTGGAAAGGATGAGCTCTTGTTTTTTGTAGTTCTTTCTTTCTTTCAAATCATGAAACTGTAATCATTTCTGGCCTGACATGCGTGGAAGGTTTATTAATGTTCTGAACTTCTTTAAAGTGACTCACAGCCAGCACTTTTTCTGTCATATAGTCTAATTATTTATTACTAATAATTTCATGTAAAATAGTGTGTATATTCATACAATTGTCTGTCACGTTGTCTGCCATATTAGTTCAACTAATGACTAATTACATTTCAGCCTTGTTTTTTGGTGTGCCATACAAGTATACTGCATCCTTCTTTGGAAACGTAAGCAGGTCATAGTAAATATTGTTTGCATTCAGTATGTATCACAAAATAACCAAATATGGAATAGAAAGCCTTACTTGGAAAGCAAATTACTGCACGAATCTTGTGTTCTTTGTCATGGTGGTCAGTGCATGGTTTGTATTATTATTGTCATTATTATTATCCCACACATTTTTAAAAAGCATCATAAACATTGTGATATCTTCCATCAGTCTGTCTGTCCATCCATCCATCTACACCATGACCTCCTAAACCACCATATGGAAATTCGTGAAACTTTGAAGGTACATTGCCCCTTGTGGTGATTACCCTCTATGAGAGGAGTGTCATATTGACACTCATACTCAGGTTCCTGGTAGGGTTCAAAGGTACTGCATAGAAGTATTCCATTTAATATCTTCTGACTGAAGTTTGTATATAATGTCTAGAAAGGTTGGAGTTGCGTGTTTGATTGGGGCAGAAGAGGTTTGGAATGTGCAGTAAATAGCATGAGGATTTGAATTTGTTAGCCATTGCAATTCTAGTTATCATTATTGTTTTCACTGTTGTTGTTATTATTGTCACTATTATTATTATTATTATTATTGCAGTACCCTGGTGTGGCAATGAGCATTGACAGTGACATTAACAATCTGATGTCAATACTAAATGTTTGGAATATTTTACCTAAAGGTATGAAAATCAGTTTCCAAATCAGTTGCATATGTCAGCTTAGTTGATATTGAAATGTATCAAATAAAATGAAACAGTTTATAGTGAGATACTTCTTTTGAGTTTCAAAGCTTTCACTATTTTTGAAAATAATTGGCTTCTTATAAAAATCATGAAAAAAAATCTATTCCTAATAATGATTATTTTTGTCACAACTAACATGGAGGTTTCTTTAGTAGATTTCTGTATGAAGGCTTCTTGATTTTTGTTTCATGTGTTTTGTGACTGATCTTTGTTTTGAGCAGTTTTCTAACCTTCTGGAGTATGAAAATTTGATAGGTGGTAACCTGGTTATTCTCGGAGATTTCAACTTTCACTTTGACTGTTCAGAAAATCCATACACATCAAAAATCCTAGATTCTATATGCATTTTCAACCTCAATCAGTCATTTAGCCAACCCACCCCAAAACATGGTCACATTTAATCTGGATTCTTCCATAGACCTGATGACAATATTCTACAGTCTTCATTGGTGTCCATGAACTTGCATCAGATCACCTCTGCATCATAGGCCATCTGAACATATCAGTCCCAAACCCTCCATCTCTTCTTGCTACTAAGAGAAACCTCTGTATGATAAATAGAACCCAACTAATGCATGACAGCCTAGCAACCCAAACTTTGTTACCTCCCACAGCAGTACAACTTGACAGATGACTGCATTTATTGCTTGACACATGCCCCAGCAACCAAGTGCAGAGTATCAGTTCAGAAGTGTTCTCCATGGTATAGTAGTGTTAGGGACCAGCATTGCACTGCTAAAAGAGAATGCTGTGAGGCTGTGAGGATATGACTTTCCACCGGCCTCACTATCTATATATGCAGATCTATGAAGCTGATAAGAATATTTAAAACATAGTTCATTCAGTAAACTCAGTCTACTACAGTTCTAAGATCACTGAAAGTTCAAGCTGCAAAAAACTCTTTGAGATTACGAACAAGCTAATGTCAAGGAATAAATATACACCATTTCCGACAGCCTCCTCTCCAGTCGACCTTCTGGACCTGTTTGCAGATTTCTTCCATGACAAGGTTCAATCCATTAGAGATAAGCTTGACAACACAATTTCAGTTGACTCATCGTGCACCATACAGTTGTGATACAGAATGTACATGGCAACCTTTCACAGCATTTGAACCAGTCTCTATGGATTTGGTACATATACTTGTGACGAAGAGTGCCCCAAAGTCTTTGAACTCAATCCAATTCCAACATCATTGCTACTTGAGTCCTTAGATTCAATATTGCCTTTACTAACCAATGGGGGCTCCGAGTGGCCAAGTGGTATAAAGCGCTCTTCGTTACGGATCACTGCCATCTCACCTCTGTCTGCGTGGGTTCGAGTCTTGGATTCGGCCAATGTGGGTATGTGAGATAGCTTGCCAGTAGCTTCTCGTGGGTCGATGGTTCTTTCTGGGGTTTTCCCGGGTTCTTCCTCCACCATTAATACTGGCCGCCATGTATAGCCTATCGTGTGCTGAAAAATGGTGTTAAACCCTACAACAACAACAACAACAACTAACCAATGTTATCAGTACTTCTTTCTCATCTGGGGAATTGCCGTCATTTTTCAAAACTGCCATTGTTAAGCTTTTGTTGAAGAAACCAACACTTGAGCCAAACGATTTAAAGAACTATTGACCTGTTTCTAACCTCTCATTCATTTAAAAAATGTTATAAAAGTTGTTATATCCCAATGCGTGTATCGCATCTGAATTCAAATAGTCTTATTAGCTATATGCAGTCTGTATATTGCCCTCATCATAGTACTGAAACTGCCCCTTAATGATCTCTCTGCTTTGGATAGTGGAAAATTACATTCCTCACCCTCATTGACTTGTCTGCTTTGAATAGTGGAAAATTACATTCCTCACCCTCCTTGACTTGTCTGCAGCATTTGAATAATAGACCATGAATATCTCACTGTCTCCAGCATGTATTTGGTATTCATAATACAGATGACTATAGTTCAAGTCCTACTTAGTCAACAGGACACAAATTGTGTCTGTAAATGGAAAACATTCCAGCTGAGTTGAGCTATGTTTGGGTGTTCCACAAGGCTCTGTTTTGAGCCCAGTTCTCTTCATTCTATACACTTAGCCACTCTCAAGTGAATAGATCGACATCTGGTGTCTCCCCAGTTTTATGCTGATGACACTCAAATATACAGATTTAACTATCCAGTTGAAGCTAACATCCAAGGCATAGAGAGGTGCATTTCTGATGTGAAGTCAATGGTGACATGTAACAAGATGCAGATGAATGATGATAAAACTGAAACCATCCTAATCACTATGCAGAGACTTTCTCATTCACATCCTTTACCTCAAACAATAAGTATCAGCAATACCAACATTAAATTTACACAGTCAGTCCAAAGCCTAGGTGTCACTTTTGACAGTACACTCTCATTATGCCTTTATGTAATGTACATATACAAAACTGTATATCTGGAACTGTGATGCATCAGTTTCATTTGCAATTTTCATTTGGTTGATGCCACTAAAACACTTGTGTATTCCTTAGTACTTTCAAGACTGGAATATTGTAATTCACTTCTGTCTGGTTCGTCTCAGTTTCTACTACAGAAGCTCCAAGAAGTTAAAACATGGCTGCTGTAATCAACCTTAGAGTACGAAAAACTGAGCACAGCTCTGCCACCCTGCTCTGTAACCATCACTGGCTACCCTTCAATCCAGAATCAAAAACAAAATCTTTTCACTATGCTACATTTTGTTGACTGGCCCTAGTCCAATATACCTATCTAACCTCATCCATGTGTAAACTTGATTCTGAAACTTATCCTCCTCTTTCGACACTCACATTCTCATTGTTCCCACTGTTAAAATGAAGTCATATGGACCATGTTCTTTTGCTGACCAAGACCCAACTAGATAATTCTCAGACACAAGGATACTGTGTCCTCATTCAAGATTGCTTTTAAAACTCACCTGATTTTTCTACAAGAACATGCTTAATAATGTTTACTTCCTTAATTATTGTCAGCATGTATTTTTTTTTGTAATTTCTTGATGTTTGTAATCCTGTCGTTGTATATGTTTTTTGTGTTATCTAATGTTGTAAAAGCACTTAGAGCTTCTGAAGATTAGGCACTGTTCTAAATGCATATTATTATTATTATTATTATTATCATTATTATTATATATTTACTGAACCATATTATTTTAAGGGATTATACAATCAGTGGAAACATTTCTTCTAACATGGTTCCAATCATGATATATTAGGAGCACATAAATTACCTTACAAATCCAGTCCTCACAAATCCAGTTCTCACAAGCTAAACAAGGATGTTCACAATATCTTAGGGCTTGTTGTAACAACAGAAGTGCTAACAGGTCATCTGCTTGCAAGAAGTGGCAGTCAGATAAGAGAGGTCTCCATATTAATTAAGGGATTAGCATCTGAATCCAATCAATCATCTATTACATTTTCACTACTCTTGCTGGAAATCATGTTTTTCCTGAGGCATAACAGATACTGAAATAGTTGTACCATTACATCAGTTGAGTGATTCTTTGGATTTCTCTCATAGAAGGAAAATAGATCAATCAGTTTTTTTCTATTTCTCACATAAATGAATATTTTGCACTTATTTGTCTAACTTCATCAGTGATAAGGATATTGTTTCCATCCAAATTGCCAGCCCAGTGGTCTGTAGTACTTTCAGTTCAACTCTATACTTGACATTGTTTATGAATGTTGTCAGCTAATTGTTATTATACATTGAAAGGTCATGCATGTAATTGCCATAGGCATTTTTCTTTTGTCATCACACCCCCTTCCCTGTAAGATAAATACATTGCTTGACCAATTGTTCTATTTATTGTGGGCAGGATTAAGTGTGTAAGGTGTAAACAGTTCAAGCTGACTAAAAGCAATCTACATGTTTACATTGTATTGGGTGCAACCTGGGCCATACTTCTGATGAGTTTTCTGCAGGCCTGAAGATTATGGACAACTGTCTCTGTTAAATAACAAACTTCATCAAATGTGTTTGAGCACAACTGCTCCCTAACTGACATCATCCAAGACATGGAATGATGGTCAGAGACAACATTCTCTGGTTTTTACCTCAGAGACTTATCATCCAAAAGGGCTCAGTTTGACCTGGTTTGACCTATAGTAACAGTGCAACAGGCTAATTTCCTGTTATTCAGCTTCTTTATAATGATATAGGTTACTCAACATCCCATTGGATTTGCTGGAGGACATTTTCTTACACAAGCTGCATCTATGCATAAACCATGTTCTAACCCTTGTGAATGCCTAACACAACTCGAAGCTGCTTCATTTTCCCTAGGAGACCAGAGACAGTATCATCTCTGGGCTAAGGGGATCCATGTGCCCCTCTTACATATTTACCTTATGTAATATGAATAGGTTGGGCTCACCCTCCAGAGCCCTCCTTGCAGTTACATCCGTGTAAGAGTGTGCACATCTGCTCTAGTAGTAACTGATGCTTGACAGGATTTCAGTACCAGTCACTCAAACCAAAGAGAGATGACTCACCTACTGACCCACCTTCACAGGCAGGTGAATTTTTAGCTTACCTATTGTTAAGACAAGCCAAATGACATGGTGAACATCTTTTTATTTTTAGTTTTGGAAAATTCAATTTGCAGGGTTGTTGATGTACTCCTGTTGTGATGGGTAAGTATTATCAAAGAGAAATACTTTATTCAAAAACTGTTTCAGGTTTATATGTGGAAAATGTGATGAAGGTAGTAAAGACAGAGCTGACATGGGAAGTGGACTACATTAGGGAAGCCAACTGTGCCTTGAAGTTCAGGTAGAATTGTCAAGAGGTTACATAAACACTATACACAACTGTGCCTTGAAGTTAAGGTAAAATTGTCAAGAAGACACATAAACACTATTCACACCCTGTCTGGCATTTCAGTTAGACCAGAAACAGATACTGTTGCTATTATTTCTTTAACATGTTGCTTTCCACACTTAAGAAAATTCTCTAAATGTATGAATTTGTAGTTTCATTAAATTCCAATACTTGACCTGGGTAGAGAATGGAGGCAACCTTTTGGAGGATAAAAAATTATCAGCGCTGTGTAGCCAGGATTGTACCCAATCCATCATCAATCCATCTGTCCTTCCACCCATCTGTCCATCTGCTTGTCTGTCCATCCATCCAAGACTAAAATTACAGATTCAAACTACTGTACCTGATAATAGTCACTTGGCCCTTATGCCAGAGCATGGAAATAAACTGTGTACAGAATTCTCTTGTTATGTACTAATGTGTCAAATATACTTCTATGTAATATGCATGTGTAAGTTGTTGGATGCTTTATCTCAATATTTTTTAAATATGTGAAGTTACATATCATAACTCTAAATCAGTTACAGATTGAGAGGTAACAGCTTAACTAGCACTATTTAAATAGAACAGGTTAAGAGTGAGTATGTGTTTAGGATGCATGTTCTTTTGAATATTTGTAAATGACTTCTTGTGTTTTGAATATTTGTAAATGACTTCTTGTGTTTTGAATATTTGTAACTGACTTATTGTTTTTTGAATATGTGTAATTGATATCTTGCTTTTAATTGCAGAAATGGTTTGGGGTACATGTGCTTTTCAAAAGTAGTTGATGTCTTGTTTATAATAGACACATTTGGGCTGCATTTGATTTTGAATTTGTATAGTTGACATCTTGTTTGTATTGTAGACATGTTTAGGGTGCATTTGATTTTGAATTTGTATAGTGACATCATGTTTGCAATAGTAGACATGTTTGGCCTATATGTACATTTTTGAATGTGTGTAGCTGGCATCATGTTTGTAATTGTATACAACTTTGGGATGCATGAATTTTCAGTGTAATTGATCTTGTGTTGTACTGGCATGTTAATGAAGAAAGTGATCATCAAAATTGGAAATGGGAGAAGACATGCAAAAACTCACTTTTTGTTATGAAGCTATGTCCCTTTTCATGAAGTCATGGGACTAATGTCAGTGTCCCTTTTTATGAAGTCATGGGATTAATGCATGTCCCTTTTCATGATGTCATGTATTAGTTTCAGAGTCCCTTTTCATGAAGCCATGGGACTAATGTCAGTGTCCCTTTCATGAAGGCATGAGATTGATGTCAGTGTCCCTTTTCATGAAGGCATGAGATTAATGTGTGTCCCTTTTCATGATATTATGTATTAATGTCAGTGTCCCTTTTCATGAAGTCATGGAACTAATGTCAGTGTCCCTTTCATGAAGTCATGGGACTAATGTCAATGTCCCTTTTCATGAAGTCATGGAACTAATATCGGTGTCCTTTACATGATGTGTGTTAATGTCAGTGTCCCTTTTCATGAAGCCATGGGTCTAATGTCAGTGTCCCTTTTCATGAAGTCATGGGACTAATGTCAGTATCCCTCTCATTAAGTCATGGGACTAATGTCAGTATCCCTTTTCATGAAGCCATAAGTCTAATGTCAGTATCCCTTTTCATGAAGTCATGAATCTAATGTCAGTATCCCTTTCATGAAGTCATGGGACTAATGTCAGAATCCCTTTTCATGAAGTCATGGGACTAATGTAATTGTCCCTTTTCATGAAGTCTTGGGACTAATGTCAGTATTCCTTTTCATAAAGTCATGGGTCTAATGTTGTATCTTTGTCCAGGGAGTTGTTTGCTGATGACCCTGTATTGTACGTCCCTGCAGTGATCATGGAACTTACTACACCCCAGATACTGACTGCAGAGTTTGTGGAGGGACTGCCACTAGATAAATGCCTTGACATGGACCAAGAAACCAGAAACAAGGTAGTACAGATCTACTTTGGCCTTTAGTAAGTATGTTTTTGCTGATGTTAGCAGAATTTTTTTTACTGGGTTTGGCAATTTTGGTTATTCTTGAGTTCATATGACAACAAAAATACTTTTATATCATCTACAAAAATGAGATTCTGTATAAAGATGGATTACAAGTAGGAATATAGGTAATAACACAAAGATGGCAATTTAAGTATTGTGTTCTAATTATTTAGTTGTTTGCTGCCTTAATTTCAGTGTAGTTCTACACAGTAGTTCATAAAAATATGGACTACATTTCAAAGTAACGATTAGTTGTCTTTTTCAGCAAAGATGATTTTGGCAGAATTATGCCAGATTTTTAACACAAATTATGCCATTATGATTTTGATAGAATCATGTCAGATTTTTAACTCTTATTATGCCATTCGATAACATCTGTTAGATTCCAGTTATTAGGTCATGTATAATTTTGTAGGTGAGCTGAAACTTTTATCACCTGTATATCTAAATAACAGAAGTGTTGGTAATGTCAGATTGCAGTTTTTTTAATCAATTTTACCTTTGTAAAATATTGACCAGTCACATCAGCTTGGCACCCAGATCTCATGAGAAAGTACTGAAAGTCTGCAATTATGCCTAAAAGAAAAAAAAAGATACATGGAACACAGAAGGCATTGAAACTGGACAAATTCCAAACAGTCATCTCTTTATGGTTGCATGGTGGAGGGTGACTATAGAAAGCAGATTCTAACCAGAAGCCACCTAAAATCTATAAGATTTTATGCTTAAAATAAATTGTTGGAAAAAAATTGAATTCTTGTTATTTTTATGTTCAAATTCTGATCTTGTAAAGCTGGCACTTCCATTTTACATTGGTCAGGATAGACATTTCCTATGTACACATAACTGTACCATTTTCTTTTTTAAAGAGAATTTAAATGGGGTTGAATATAGGTTCCAAAAGGAAGTAATGGATTGGCTGTACTTTGCTGCAGTTCAGACATGTCATTGTTCATGTCTTTCTTTTGCAGATTGGAGACACAGTACTTCGTCTGTGTTTTACGGAACTGTTTGTGTTTCGCTACATGCAGACGGATCCCAACTGGTCCAATTTCTTGTACAATCCAGTGACAGACAAGGTAAGTTCACAAGATAATGAAGATAGTGTATATATATATATATATATATATATATATATATATATATATATATATATATATATATATATATATAATCTGAGAGAGAGTATGCTATATCACTGATATACCATGAGGAAACTGGCCTTGCTGAGTTTCATTTTAATGACAACTTTATGCAAAAATCAGATATCAAAGATACAGCATAAATACTGAACATTTTGTTTTTACAACACACAAGTATACATACTTTTGTTCCAACACAGTTTAGTATTCACTTTAGCAAGCTGTGTATCGATAGAAGAAGTGAACTCTTGATACCTCTTAACAATTGGACAGCTACAAAATCAGTTCTTTTGGAAATTGATGATTTGCCTCATAATACCTTAGGAGTACTACCACTACCTCACAAATCCAGCCCTCCCAGATACTACATTTAGCTAAAGGGAGCTAAAATTTTCTGCCAACCCATGTGTTGGTTGGGCAGTGATCTCTCCTCACCTATAAGACTTAGCGGCAATGAGTAATGATACACCAGTTATTACTAATGCTCATGCGACACAGCATGCTTTTTTCACAAGAGACCTTGCCATCCATTTTCATCTTGGAAGCATACCTGTTTCAGTAGGAGAAGTCTTTTCACTTCAAGGGAAGTGTACTCCATCTCTATTTCCAACTTTTCTCTCTTACTTTTGCCGACATTTGTTCATATCTGGCATATATATATATATATATATATATATATATATATATATATATATATTAATTTATTTATTTTAGAGCACTTCATAACTTGCATGGGTGACCATTATATCCCCACTGGATAGGTCTGGGCTGCATTTATTGGGTGTGCAAGTCTCCTATACTTTCAGAACCCGGTTTTTTTGTATGTATAAATCCTTTTTTCTCGTACATACAGATGGGTGTTCTTTGCATGGCATTTTTAGTGCTTTGGTGCCATGGTTCCATGAGCTAGTAACTAGTTGCACTTGTATAGGCCATCTCTGCGCCCCCCTACAAGTAGTATTATGTATATATCGTAATTATTTTACTTAGATATATATATAGAACTTTTATTGCTTTGTCTGCTTTAACCTAGGCAGTCTTAGTGTCCAGACATCACGCTTCAATGATTATACCTGTCCACGATGTCCTTGACCTCTCTTACAGATAGTAATAGCTAAATTTGTCTGCCAGCACATATTTTTCCAGGTAAATTTTTCTTTTGGTCAGCTCTGCACCGTATTGATACCCAAACAAGACAGGTGCAGGCATATTGTGGTATTTTTTATTAGCATTACACTCTCTATATGGTTCATTGACATTAGACTGCCTGTTATCACTTACTGGGCAAATGCTAAGCTTTAACTCACACTGACAGTACCACAGGGTGACTGAGCTGGGCCCCTCATGTTTATTTTTTTGCTCATTATACTTACAGGTTTAAACTACGAGCAAAGCACAGAAGCGGAATTCAAAAGATGATAACGTCATCAGTCTACAAGCTGACCTTTAATCCGTACAGGAATTTTTTGACGGAAAAGGGGGACAACTTGACCTCTCTCCCTTCAGCCACCAAGCGCCAGAAAACAACAAGATCAGAATCTGCCCCAGCACGCAAGTCACCTCCCCCAAACCCAATGTTCTGGTGATTCCTATCGGACTTCACTCTATTTCTCTTGCAGAGCAACTAGGGAAAGAGCTTAACCAACAGCCATTATTTCCCTCTCAATCTACAGATATACGGACAGGTTAGGTGGTCAAGCATCCTGTAATCTGTCCCAGATTGAGTTGGATGATACTCCTCCCACACACACGGCCTATTTCCGTTACGTCCGGCCTAGGCCATGTTCGAGTGACCAGGAGCAGCAACAACATCCTCTTTTTAGGGCTCAATCACACAACAGCCATTATCACAGTATGTCAAAACTCGACATACCCAGGAGCATCTCCAACACATTCCTCCTCAGGACTCCTGGCACAGGGCTTTGTTCAGCCCCTCAGACTTCTACCGATATCGCCGCTTTGCGGATGTCCAAACCAGACTCCAATCGTATGGGTTGAGTGGCCTTTAACGATACTCAACAGTTAGTGTGTAATGTTATCTCCATGGGCTCTCAACTGGACTTCGTTTCCATGGCAATTTTCCAACAAGCGGAATATAGCCTCTCTACTTCCATTTCGACTTCTATAGGACATGCATGGGAGTAGGTGTCACGCATGGCTCATGTTATAATGGTGCAGCAATATGCCATCACCGCCACTATAAGTCTGCACTTGGCTGAATGGGAGCCAGGCTGCTTACACAACATCCAACCTTTTGTTTAACGGCCAGATTGAAGAGGTTTGTAAACAGGCCACCAAAGAAACAAATTTCCCTAACTCACCACTATCATTTGGCCTCAATATTAGCCCCTGGGTCTTCACTCGTCTCATGAATCGAGTCATGGCACATGTCAGGACCATTTCTATGGCAGCAGCATCAATTTACCTGGACAACATTCTACAAAAACATCAGGTAAGTTCTATTTTACATCACAACATGATAACCCTTATCACCCTTAGTACTTACCAATCTGGGCTTTCTCGTCAACGAGGACAAATCCGACCTAGTACCCTCCCAACACAATACACAGGAAAACATGGTTTGTCTCTCTCAGGATCAGGCATTGAAAATTCGCAACAGTGTGACTTGTTTACTCTCGAGGAGAACCCTATTAGCACAGGAATTCCTTTGTCTTCTTGGTTTACTCATTGCAGCAGCGGATTTTCTTGTCCTTGGTCACCGTTTATGCACCCAATACAAATGCTTCTTCTGTCTCAATGGAGACCCAAAGTTTGCCCACTGGACCAGCCTCTGACCATCTGCTCACAACTGAGGCACCATCTGCAGCCTTGGGTCAACCTTTCTAGGCTCACTTAACACCTCCTGAGATTACCATTTGTAAAAACTCCAGTTCAGAGGGCTGGGAAGCCCACCTTCTACCATCATTTCGGAAAGTCAGCGGTACCTGGTCTCTCCAGGTATGACTAATGCACATCAGTGTGATGGAAATGATGGCCATTGTGAAAGCCTGTCACTGGTGGCAGGAACGCCTTTCTGGCAAGGGAGTCTTTATTCCATCCAGCAACTCTACAGTAGTGACTTATCTCAATTAACAGGGAGGTACCAAGTCCCCAGACCTTTGCGTCATGGTGCAGGACTTTCAAAAGTGATGTTGTCAACAAGAAATCCACATACAGGTTCGCCATATACTGGGATGCCATAAGGTGGAATACCAAACTCCCAACCTTTGTCTCTCCCATCCCGGATCCAAAAGCATGGGCAGTCGATGCCCTATCCTTAGATTGGAACAACCTGAATGCTTACGTCTGCTCTCCAATACCGCTGATTCTGAGAGTGATACAGAAAGCAAAGGAATCAGTCTGTTGTCTCATCCTCATTGCACAACTCCAATGTGAGAAGTTGTGGATCAACAACCTCATCAATCTTGCATCAGAAACCCCGAGGAAGATTTGAGTCTTCCCTCATCTGTTCAAACAACCACAATGGCAGTTGTTTCATCCCTACCTGGAGCTCCTGAACCTGCATGTCTGGATCATATCAAACATGCCCTCAGACTTAAACTGTTCTTGCAACCAGTCATGGAGAGAATCACGCAGGCATGACAGCCGTCCACTCTCAATGCGTATGAAGGCAAATGGCACATTTTCACCCAGTGGGGTGCAACCATTCATATTTTACCTCTCCATGCATCAATACCACAGATAGCTAATTTCTTCCTCTGGCTCTTTGTGGAAAGAAAATTAGCTCTACGATCAAAGGTTACTGCTCAGTGATCACTGACACTTTTCATCATCATTGATGTGAAGATATTGGACAAAAGAAGGACTTATCTGATCTACTCTCTAACTTTGAGTATACACGGCCTAAAATGTTAACCCTCTGCCCCGAGTGGAATGTATCTTGGGTATTAACCTGGCTGAACAAGACCCCCTTTGAACCAGTTGCAATGGGCATCTCTAGCACACCTTTCCTACAAGAGCTGCTTCCTCATGGCCTTAGTGATGGCAGGCAGAATTAGTGAAATACATGCCTTATCGACAGACCCCAATTATCTGCAGTTCCAACAAGATGGGTCAGTCTTACTCATGATGGCTTTCTTGTTCATTGCCAAGAACTGTCTCCCTTCCACAGGTAAAAACATTTTTGTCATAAAACCTCTGTCTTTCTTGGACACATCAACTGAAGGCCACTTACAAGACCAAGTCAGATCTTTGAAGTGGTACCTAAATCAGACACAGCCGGTGAGTCAAGGGAGATCACACCCTTTTCTTCCCCTTTAGTCAGGACAAGATGATATATCAGCTCAGACTGTCTCATACTGGATCAAGTGGGTTATTTGCTCAGCGTACAGAGAGATAACCCCAGTTCACATGAACCTATTACGCATTTTGGCTCATGAGGTTAGGGCAGTTGCCGCCAGCCTAGCATTCGAACAGAACTGTTCTCTAACCAACATCATTCAGGCTGTGGGATGGAGATCGGAGTCCACATTTTCTAGCTTATATCTCTGAGATCTGTCATCCTAAAGGGCCCAAATCGATCTGGTGGAACCTATCTATGCAAATCAAATGGTCATACTTCCAGGTTGATTGACAGCTTCTTACAGACGCGGCTTCATGATTTCTGCTGGATTTGCGGAGGGGGGGAATATTAGCTTTTTGAAGCTGCATCCCAACAGATGGAGTCCCCTCCAGTTGAGTTACCTAGAAGCTGTCTCAATACGTTAGGGGACTGGAGATGGTATCTCCAGGGTAAGGGGATGTATCTCCCTCCACCTCTCACCTATTCTCCTAAGGTATTATGATTGGGTAATGTATTCAAAGAAGAAACCAATTTTTTCTAGCAAAATATGTTTCTTTGAAAATAATTACCCAATCATAATACTCATACACCCTCCCAGCCTTCTCGCAGTTATATCCATAGGGAGCGTGCCTTCTGCTCCAGTAATAACTGGTATATCCTTACTCATTGCTGCCAAGTCTTATAGGTAAGGGGAGATCACTCTGCCTGACCACCACATGGGTTGGCAGACAGCTTTTAGCTCCCTTAGCTAAAGGTGGTATCTGGGAGGGCTGGATTTGCAAGGTTGTTGTAGTACTCCTAAAGTATTATGATGGGTAAGTATTCTTGAAGAAACATTTTTTAATAGAAAAAATTATTTTTTTGTGCTTCTAATTTCATTGATATTAATTAAATAAATAAAAGACATACTATGGATGTAAACATGAAAGTTGATTTAAATGAAATATGTACAAACATTACCTGGCTGGTATCTCAAACAATTAATGGAGATGCATCCATTTGATCATGGGTGAGTTCATCAAAATGAGGGGGAAATAGTTTAAGTGAAATGATGGACCAACAATTCAAACCTTTAAAGTTATTTAAAGTTGATCTTAGTCATTATTATGAATTTTTTTACATTGCTACTGACCATAACATAGTTTTATTCTCTTCCTCTTGCTTTGTTGTTTATTCTGTCACCCAGTTTTACTATCTTGGGTCACATTGTAGCATGTCTTGGGAAAAAAAAAATTCAGCTCCACTCCTTTTTTGGTGGATTTTCACAAGTGGCTTATGAAGATGGTTCAGAGAGAGAAAAAAAAAAAGAAAGAGAGAAAGAAAAATACATACATTGGGATAAAACTTAAATGCTGGCTAATCAGCCAACAGGTATGATGGGATGGGGCTGAATGGGACTTACTTTAAAATAAATCATCCATCTCTCAATTTCTTCATTGGATGATTAGCCTGTCAGTCCTGCTATCATAGAACCAGAGAGAGAGAGGAAGGGGGTGTGATCTTGGTCAAACAACATAAAACTGATATGCTGACTGAACAACCATCATATACTGAGAGGGAAAGAAAGAGGGAGGGAGAGAAGCCATCAGATATTTTAATATTTAAAAGTGATATATTTTAGAACTGTATTTTTATTTAAAAACTGAAGAAAATATGTGTCAAATAGATTCCAGTATGTGTATGCCAAGGAATTAACCATTTGGCATGTTGCAACTTTCATAACATTTGTATCATGTAACACTGTTGGAAAACATCATGGAAAATCTCATGTGCAGATACAATTGTAAGGACTCGGCTTCCTGTAGGCTACTTGTTGTACATTAAAATTCAAGGTTTTCCTCCAGCTGAAATTTGTTTCTCTCTCACTTCACAGATTTCAACATAGTTTTGTCCCTTTTTCCATTCAAGAGAGAGAAAGAAAAAAGGGGAAAGCAGAGCTTAATTCATTATAAACTGGAATTTTGTTTTTCTCTCATTCTCATTTTATTAATAATTAGTCAGTGGAAATTCATGACTGATCTAAAGATTACTCTTGAAACCATACTTGTGTGCATAGTGCACCATGGGTGAATCAGTTTGATGCCAACAGTAATGATATATCAATTTTCTCCATATCAACACTTTAAAAACATTTTTTTAATATATGTTTATGAGAATTATTGAATATATTTATTGCTTTATTTCCTTAACTATAGAGTAAGATAGATCTCTGTGTGATAATTTGATCTGTTAAGACAGTAAAATGATGACTACATTTTAAAAAAAAATATAATTCATAATTCGACCTTTATATTTATGGTATTTAAATCTCTGTTATGGGAAAATATCTGTATGTATTTTATAACACTGCCACATGAGGCATGAGGAGTATACAATAAGCCTTGTGTCAGTCCATCCATGTTCTTCTGCCTGGCAGTTGTTAGAACAGCTACTCCTCTAGTTTTTAAATGATATCATTGAAAATCAGTAAATATAGTCATCACCTGAAGATGCATGTATCAGCAAATCACATTGCTGCGGCAGTTTTTGTTACAGTATTGCGCTTTTTGTCTTGAAGTAGTATGTGGCATACTCTTGTGGTAGAGTATTACCCTTTTTGTCTTGCAGTAGTATATGGCACACTTGTGTTAGAGTATTACCCTTTTTGTCTTGCAGTAGTATATGGCACTTGTGTTAGGTATGACCCTTTTTGTCTTGCTGTAGTATATGGCACACTCTTGTGTTAGGTATTACCCTTTTTGTCTTGCAGTAGTATATGGCACACTTGTGTTAGGTATGACCCTTTTTGTCTTGTTGTAGTGTATGGCACTTGTGTTGGGTATGACCTTTTTTGTCTTGCAGTAGTATATGGCACACACTTGTGTTAGTGTATTGCCCTTTTGTTGTAGTGTATGGCGCAATCTTGTGTTTATGTATGACTCTTTATGTCTTGCAGTAGTATATGGCACACTCTTGTGTTAGAGTATTACCCTTTTTGTCTTGCAGTAGTATATGGCACACTCTTGTGTTAGTGTATTGCCCTTTTGTTGTAGTGTATGGCGCAATCTTGTGTTTATGTTTGAGCCTTTTTGTCTTGCTGTAGTATATGGCACACTTCTGTGTTAGTGTATTGCCCTTTTGTTGTAGTGTATGGCACAATGTTGTGTTTGTGTATTACCCTTTTTGTCTTTCAGTAGTATATGATACTTGTGTTAGGTATGACCCTTTTTGTCTTGCTGTAGTATATGGCATACTCTTGTGGTAGAGTAGTACCTTTTTTGTCTTGCAGTAGTATATGGCACACTTGTGTTAGGTATGACCCTTTTTGTCTTGTTGTAGTATATGGCACACTCTTGTGTTAGAGTATTACCCTTTTTGTCTTGTAGTAGTATATGGCACACTCTTGTTTTAGTGTATTGCCCTTTTTGTCTTGTAGTAGTATATGGCACACTCTTGTTTTAGTGTATTGCCCTTTTTGTCTTGTAGTAGTATATGGCACACACTTGTTTTAGTGTATTGCCCTTTTTGTCTTGAAGTAGTATATGGCATACTTTTGTTTTAGGGTATTGCTCTTTTTGTTTGTTGTAGTGTATGACATAACCTTATGTTAGTGTATTGCCCTTTTTATCTTGAAGTAATATATGGCACAATCTTGTTAGTTCAGCTCTAGTCTTGCAGTTTTTTGTGGATTGCCATGAAAGTTGGTAAATATTATGGGCACTGCCTAAAGATGCTCATATCAGAAAACTCCTTTGCAACTCTGTTGACTTGGGTTCCACAATATTTGTTTGAGTGATTGCCTTTTTATTTTATAGCGTAATTCAATATATGACACAGTCACATTAATGCATTTAGACCCTTAGTTTGTCTTGCAATATTTAGGAATTGCTGTGAAACTCAGTAAATATTATGGTTATTATCTCGAGATGTATATAAAAAAAATTCTGTTTGCTCCTATAATTTTTGCAAGAGTTAATGCCCTTTTTGCCTTACAGCTGGATGCAGTGTATGACAGAATTTTGTGAATGCAGCTAGTCTTTTTTGTTTTGAGTGAATCTGCTGTTAAACATGGTACATATTATGGCTATGCATGTTGATAATCATTTTTTATGTTATCTTTTATTATTGATTCATTCTTTCATTGGGTAGGGGCTGAATGTGGGAGGGCAGGGACAGGGGTAGATTTAAATGACCTAATTGCAATACAGCTTGTATTTGTTTTTATTTTTGAGTCACTTTTTCTTTTGTATTCATGAAAGAATATGTGAAATATACTTAGGCAACATTTATGTGCTTGGAAAGAAATGGAGTTTTAATTGACAAATGTTTGGAATTATCACACAGTTGAAAAATATTGCAAAGTTGCACCAGTCTGTAAATCATTCATTGATTGAAGCAAAAATCACATACATGAACATATCCTCTTTATATTGCAGGTAATTCTCTTAGACTTTGGTGCTACACGTGAGTATTCCAAGGAGTTTGTCGACAAGTACATATGTGTGATAAAGGCAGCATCAATGGGGGACACTAAGGGGATTCTGAAGGGGTCTCGTGACCTGGGCTTCCTCACAGGGTATGAAACTAAGGTAAGTTCAAGCATATCCCACAGAGGAACAAAAATGGTATGTTTTTCAGACCCATTTACCCCTTTGGATTCTCTTTATTTTGTAAGGATGAAGCCTGAAAAATATTCACAGATTGTATGGCAAGACTACAGAAAATAGCAGAACTGGCAAAAAATTGCATCTAACATTTCATTACTTTTAAAATTTCTTTTCTTTAAAACATTATTTGATCAGTGTCAAAAAAGTGCTTATTCAGTGGTTCCCATGCAAACTGGTAAGCTCTCTGCAGGCATCGAAGGGGGCAGTTGGCAGTTGTTTTTAAAATGGTGGACCAGTGTCGTGTGAAAAGAAAATTGAAAGAAGTTGAAAAGTTGAGTGCTAGCCAGAAGTATCTTAAGATTTATATGGATATTTAGTCATTTATAAAACAGTCTAACAAGGAATTTATTATGTTCACTGTGGTATGTGTGAATTGGATTTTTTTGTTGCACCTGGTGGTAGAAGTGATGTAAATAGACATGTTGAGTGCAAATCCCACAAAGAATGGGCCAGAATAAAAGACACAAATAAGTCTCTGTCCTCATTCTTTAAAGCACAGTGTCTGTCAGTGTGGAAATGCACATTATCTGTGCTGAAGTGATGATAAGTAAGCTTTTGGCTAAGTTAAACTTGCCGTTGAAAACAGCTGATAAATTATACTGGGATTTAAAGAAAATGTTTCTGGACAGCAAACTCCCAGCAGGGAAAGTACCCAGTCTTAATATATGAGGAGTAGAACTACTGCCTCACAAATCCACACCTGCCAAGTAGGTTTTCAGGAGTACAACCACAGCCTCACAAATCCATGCCTGCCAAGCTTGTTTTTAGAATTAAAAATACTAAAAGTCATGTGACCACTTAGGTGGAAATCAGACAAGAATGATCCCCTTGAATGGAGGGATTCACATCCAATCCTGTCCTTACTTAGTTACTACTTCCACGTGTACTAGAAAGCATACGTTTTTTTAGCAACCTTGCAAAATGGATTTCTGTGACTTTTAATGTTTATATCATTTCTAAGGAGTTCTCTTATACAGGGAAGTATACTCCAACAGTATTTCTGTCTTTTTCTCACTGTGCTATCCAGGGATTCACATGTTATTGGTCTGACTGCATCTTTTGATGATGCCATTTTAATTAGCTGCTATAAAGTCCTCCATGACCAGAACAGGCAGCTCCTGTAGAACTAATACAAGCTTGGTATGGCAGCCTAGAATAAACATACCATCATATTTGAGTACTGGTTATAGTGGTCTCCCCTGTGATAGCCAGTACCAACTTCGGCATCATTGGTGAACTGGCTGTGGACAACACAAACTCGGACACACCCTCAGCCTATGCCTGGAGTTTCTGCGACCAGGTAAAGTGAGCTGTTTTCCAGATATATTCAGTCCTGGCTTCATGAAAGAGCTAACTTCCAGCATCCAGAATTGCTAGTCTAGCACCAGCTGTGAATGAGACTACTGATATTCTTGTATCAGCATCAAAGAATAAATGGCTGCTATCTAGAACAGATCTTCCATTGGTACTATAAACTGACGCTGGGTAGCTCCAGTCATGGCTCCATCTCCATCACAACCTGGCACTATTTCTGGACTGTCTATGATTTCTGCTGGGAATACTGGACAGATCTAACCCAGTCTGCACCATAACCCGGAACTGGCTACAGTGACACTCCAGTTCTGGCTGCCTGGTACCATTTCTGGACCATGGACAATTTAGTCAGTGAATGTCTGGAGATTACAGTGTCCCACTCGAACCAAACCCCTTATCTATTTCACCATCCTTCTGACTGGCTTCCATACAGGACTCGGCCTTCCTATAGAGATTGATGCTTTGTTCATGCCACCCTTTACTTACATTATAGTGGGAGGAAGATTTAAACACATTACATCAAAATGGGAAAGAGTTTGCCCTGATCATCTGTGGATCATAAAAATCAACTGGGAAACCCTCAGATCACATTTGGCACTGTGTCCCCATTGTCAAGGGTTCCCATTGCTACAGATACCCCAAGAGACCCATTCAGAGCTCCAGTCTTTGGCAAGAAATAGATAATCTTCTCACAAAAAGTATGGTAGAGACTGTTCAAAATGTAAACTCGCCACATTTTTTTCCAGAGTTTTTTGGACGCTGGACACCAATGGTACACTTCAGCTAGTCATTGATCTAAGTTTTCTCACCTTTCATTCAGGCACCATGGTTCAGAATGATGATACTGAGACTGGTCCTGAACATCGTTTAGATGGGAGATTCCACAATCATTGTAGATATTCATGATGGGTTCATTCTTATTTCAATATACAAGACTTGCAGGAAATTCCTGAGATTGGCTTTCAGAGGTACAGTATATCAATTGAGGGCACTCCCTTTGGTCTGAAAATCAGTCCCTGGGTCTCTGTGAGAATGATGGGCTTTATTATGCTACAGTTCAGAATGGTCTGTATGTATATGTCTTCCTCCAGAATCTCTGATCCACAAAGACTTGCAGAAAGTTAGGGATTTAGAGTGACATCCTGTCCTGGTTGTTCCATTAGGTAGTAAAAATCATGGATAAACTATTTATTAAAGTTTACAGGAAAAATTCCCAGACACATCTTGGTCTTTCCTCTTCTGTACAAGCAACTACAAAAATGCAGATGTTCATCCAAACCCAGAATTACACAACCTTTCATGTCTAGCTTAGAGGGAAAACAAGTCTCAGAACAAGTGGTGGACAGAATTACTTGTGTAAGAAGGGCTACTATTTTGAAAGCATACAAAAGGAAGTGGAAAATTTCTTCCAATGGCATTGTTAAAAACCTTAATCCCCAAAATATCTAGCTTTCTTTTTGGGCTCTTTGATGAGAAGTTAGCACCCATCACTATAAAAGGATCCCTTTCCACAATCTCAGACAAGTTTCATCATCATATCATGGAAGGTGGGACAGAGGCCATAACAAAGACCTCTACTACTGTCTGATCAACTTTTATTTGTTTTGACCAAAGGCCTTGACCCTGTGTCTGAAATGGAATTTACCATAGGTTCTGATATAACTAAATAAAGTGTCTTTTGAGCTCTTGTCTAGAAACTTTTTGACTCACCACTCGTATAAAAAAAATCCATCTTAGCAATGAAAGCAGGATCCATCATGAGTGAAACTGTATAATGGAACTGCATATAGTTTGGCTCAACTGACAAGACAGGCAGAATCAGTTAGATACATGCTATGTCAGTTCAGCCAAACTATATGCAGTTCCATTATTCAGTTTCACTCATGATGGATCCTGCTTTCATTGCTAAGAACAGGTTCCTACTTACAGAGAATCTGTTCATTGTGTGAAACCTTGTTTGTTGTTAGATCTTTGACTTCAAGGGCATCAACAAAACACCATGGGGGCTTTTAAGTGGTACCTGAAATAAACTGAGCCAAAAGAGTTATATCTCATTTATTTCTGCCATGAAAGAAGGAAAGTGTGATAATTCAGCTCCAGCTCTATATCAGTCTGGGTATGACATGTTATTTGGTTGGTTATTTGCTGTGCACTAACTAACCCAAGACCAAATGAGTTTCTTGTGCATATCAACTTGATCAGTTGCAACTAGCATTGCATTTGAGCATAACTATTCCATTACGGACATTATTCAGGCCCAGAAATGGAGGACAGAGACAACTTTCTTTAACTTTTATGACAGGGATGTTTCATTCTATAGGGCTCATTTTAACCTGATGGGACCTATAGTAGCAGCACAACAGGCTGCCATCCTGGCTCATGCATCACCTTTATGATGGTGCAGTCTATGGACTTCTGTTGGCTTTACAGGAGGGTGTGGTGGATTTCCTACTTGCAGCATCCAGGCACATCTTTATGCTGACTTTACCCCATTTCTCTAATAAGATTTGAAGCTGCATCACTTGCATTAGGGGCTGAGATTGGGCATCATCTGCAGTAAAGGGGTATGATATATGTTTCTTCAGCAGTACTTGCCCGATAATAATATGGGCACACCCTCCCAGTCTCACTGCAGTTACATTTTAAAACAGAACATATGTATCCCCTCCAGTAGTAAGTGAAGTAAGGACAGAGTTTGGTGCCAGTCCACTATCCAAAGGGAGATCACTCTTGTCTGACATCTACTTGGGAGTAAAATAATAAAACAAAATAGAGGCAAACAGTCATACATATAATTATATTGTTATAAAGGATATACAATTTATCAATTTAAAAAAATTAAAAAATTATACAACCTCATATAGCACATTGGTATTAAGGCCATTAGGATAAAAGTATCTAATTGATGAATCCAGTTAGTTTCTTCCATGAGTCTATTCATGTCTCCATGCACAGTATCTATTGGCATGAAAGAAAAACTGAGCAGAGAGCAATTTCCGGCACTAAAATGCGCTGAAACATCAGAGGAAAACTGAGGATCCGCATAACCTTTTATATGAAAGCGATGATTATTCATTCTCTTAGAAACCTGCTGAAGTGTTTGTCCAACATATTGCATATTACATTTTCTACAGGTTATCAAACAAATCACATCAGTTGATATGCAGTTAGAAAATACCTCGTTTGTATTAGCACTGCTGAAAGAAGCACTTTCTCCCATGTTTGCACGTTGAGAACACAGGTGTCTATTACATTTAGATGACGAGAATTGTCTCCCCCAACCCTCTGTCCGCCCAGCCACAACCAGAAAACCCCTCAAACCCCTGGATAATTTAAAGGTAAATTATGGTCAGGATTTTTATGAGTTTTGGGTAATATGTAGAATTGAGGTGTATGTATGTTAAGAGGGAAAGTATCAAATTCCTCATATATGGAATTATTATTTTTAGCGATCTCCTTAATGCATGTTGAAATTTTCGATTTAATTTCTATTGACAGGTCTTGGTTAATATGTTTGTAGTATTTTTCCTCATTTAATTGATGTTCAACTTCTTTAACATAATCTTGATTCATAATAATAATAGTGTTTGATTTATCAGCTATTTTAATCACTATACTGTTGTCATTCATTAAATTATATAAAGACTTACTTTCATCCTTAGAAATATTACAGTAATATCGCTTTTGATGTTTCCCATGTAATATCTCTTTTGTGATCGCATCAATATAAAAATCTAAATAGGAATCACGTCCACTAGGTGGTGTAAAAGATGATTGTTTTGAAATAACCCACTTTTTTAGAATGAAAAGAATCCAATTTAACCTCTGAATTGTTGTATGCTTTATCATAAAAGTTCTTTTATGCGTCTCGAAAAATTAAAAATTTCTTCAGCTAATTTAATTTTATTGTGATATTTCAGTTTGGTACAAAAATTTTATTCCATTGCCTAACAATATATAGTCATTATGAGTTAATCTTCTACGTGAGAGGTTTAACATGGTTTCTTTACCTCTCTTAATTTGTTTTCTTTGCTTTTTTCTTTCTTCCACTCTCTTCTACTTTTGAATTTATGGAACCCCCTATTCTTTTGTCTTGTGACATCATCTCTATTAGTCCTTGTAGAATCTTTAGCAGGTTTGTCAATGTCTTTCTCATGGTCACTGTTTCTGATTCCCCCCGTTTTACGGCTTCTGCATATGTCTTCTTTGTTGTGCCCCGGGGAGTCAAGTTTTTTGCTGTTGTTCATCATGTTGATTCTTGTTTGAATTTACAGAATTCCTATTTATGTTGACTCTTAGGTTTACTGATGTTTTGGGAGGTGCTATATGTGTATTAAATTAGATACTTTTATCCTAATGGCCTTAATACCAATGTGCTGTATGAGATTGTATAAATTTTTTTTTTTTTTTAAAATTGATAAATTGTATATCCTTGTAACAATATAATTATATGTATGACTGTTTGTCTCTATTTTATTTTATTATTTTACTGATTCAGGTTTCATTAGAGACTCATGTATCTTTTAGATCCTGTCATATATATATATATATAATTGTTATGATGATGCATATCATTTATGATGTTACGTAATGACGTAATTGTTATTTTAAAATATAAAGACGTCATCTGTTTCTTTCAAAACATTTGTGCCTGAAGAAGCATGTATTAAATGCGAAACAGGTTGCACAGAATTATCGGCATTTGTTTTGTTTTTTTATCCCAATTCTACTTGGGAGGGCAGACAACTTTTGACTTGTGTATTGCCCCCAAAAAATAGCTTGGGGTGCGTGGGTGGCATTTTGAGGTAGTGGTTGTACATCTAATGCATTATTATCAGGCATTTAGCATCAAAGAAACATATTTTACTCCAGATATTAGTTTCATAAAAAATAGCATTGCACACATATAAAAGGCAAAAAGAATCTTTCATTACTGTAGCCGTAGAAGCTGAATAGCAGAATTTTTTTGGTGGAATCTAAGTTCCCCCAAAACCGTTTACATTTGCTGAGCATTATTCTTGAATAAAAATAGTTCAAGTTTAGCTCCACTATCTTAACATGCCCTTCAGCCTGAGTTTTTTCAAATTATGTTATGACTGTTTATAAATTCTCTGTTGTAAAGTAAAGAAAAAAAAATGTTACATGCATTTATAATTCAGATTTTGAGGGATATTAGTATTCAGCTAGGACTTTTAGAAATAGGAACATGATTGTCAGTAACTCAATTAGAAATAGGAACATGATTGTCAGTAACTTAATTAGAAATAGGAACATGATTGTCAGTAACTCAATTAGAAATAGAATTGTGATTGTTAGTAACTCAATTAGAAATAGAATTATGATTGTCAGTAACTCAGTTAGAAATAGAATTGTGATTGTCAGTAACTCAATTAGAAATAGAAATGTAATTGTCAGTAACTCAGAAATAGAAATGTGATTTCAGTAACTCAATTAGAAATAAAAATGTGATTGTCAGTAACTCAATTAGAAATAGGAACATGATTGTCAGTAACTCAATTAGAAATAGGAACATGATTGTCAGTAACTCAATTAGAAATAGAATTGTGATTGTCAGTAACTCAATTAGAAATAGAATTGTGATTGTCAGTAACTCAATTAAAAATAGGAACATGATTGTCAGTAACTCAATTAGAAATAGGAACATGATTGTTAGTAACTCAATTAGAAATATAATTGTGATTGTTAGTAACTCAATTAGAAATAGAATTGTGATTGTTAGTAACTCAATTAGAAATAGAAATGTAATTGTCAGTAACTCAGAAATAGAAATATGATTGTCGGTAACTCAATTAGAAATAAAAATGTGATTGTCAGTAACTCAATTAGAAATAGAAATTGTGATTGTCAGTACCTTATATACTTGCTTATAAGTGAAGCTTTTTTTTACTGAAAATTTGATTCATGCATAGTGGGGGTCATAAGTGTGATATACAAAATGGATCTATAAATCTAAGGGTAATGTTGGAAACTCTAGATGTTTGCAATACACGTACATACTGTGAATTCAAATATGTATGGTAGTTAAATAGTAAAAAGTTCACGTCTAACAATTTTTTTAATTCCAGGCCATGGAAGAAGCCCATGTAGATGCTGTGATGATCCTAGGTGAAGCACTGGCAAGTGAAGTTCCATTTGACTTTGCAAAGCAGAGCACAACTCGAAGAGTTCAGGACCTCATACCAGTGATGATGAAGCACAGACTCTCACCTCCCCCTGAGGAAACATACTCCCTCCACCGGAAAATGTCAGGGGCATTTCTCCTGTGTGCTAAACTTGGGGCACAAATTGACTGCAAAAGCATGTTTGACAAAATATGGAACAATTATAAGTTGGGGACAGAATCAGATGTTGAAACTGCTGTATAGAGATAACTGTGAACACAGTAACTGTTAGGAGAATATCTAATATATGACTGAAAACGTGATAATATCATGTGCCTTTACCTGAGAGATGAAAGAAAATGTTTAATATAGGGATAGAATTAAGTATAATGTTAGAGATTTTACTCAATCTTGTTCATTTGTCGTGTTGATAAATGGAATGTACTGTTTAATATGTATGAGATGAAAAAATTAAATGTATTAATTTATACCCAATTCTTGTTTCCATGATTGCAAGTGTTACGTATATGTAATTAAATTGTTTGTGTGTTAGTTTTAAAATTCTTTTTTATTTTATTTTTGTTTCATTACATTTTATTGTAACGATTATTTTCACGGGATTCAAAAATTTTTTTCTCAGTAAATTCAGTTTGTATAGGACGTAAAAGCTATTACATTAGCACTATTTTTAGCTCACTTTGGTTCATAGATTTTGCAAACATCGAGTGATAACGATTGGGTATTTCCAAGGTCATTTCAGCCCACATGTTAGCTGGACTGTAAACAGTCTTTCTTTTTTATATATTTTCAATGTGAGAATTTGGTTCTTAGATAGGGCTATTCTAGCTATGTGACAATTGGCATTTTTTTTATTGCGCTGTTCAATTTAGTAAATCAAGTAGCCCGTCACGTGAAGTATCATGTGATCTAAAATCGCGGCTTTAAACAGACACTGTCTAGTAGTCGTCAGTATTCTTGACACTTTGAGGATACAAGGTGTTTTATATTGTTGATGCCAGCTTGTTCTAAAGTTTTTTCTATTTTTTGGAATTTAATAATTTATTCTCTAGAAAACTAAACAAGTGTACTTATAAAAAGTTCTGGGACAAAGAAGTTCAGTGGAAATTTATTCTGGAATTCTATATGGAAACATTATAAACTGTGATTCATTTGAGGATCTGTTACCATCAGTACAGACATCATCTGACGTCATCGCCTCCATATTGGAATTTCATCCAGATTCGAACATGGATTCTGTTAGAACTGTTTATTGATAGGACTTGTATTTTTCAATCTTAGGATTAAATTTTGGATTAAATTCACAAACCATAAGTCCTATTTTCAATTTTTACATTGTTTTCTAGGGAATAAATTATTTTGTTAAAATATACAAAGCTTGTTGGCTTCACTCTTTTTTCTTGTTATTTTTGTACGAGCCTACACATAACACAAGCAATAATTGTTATTGAACAAACAGTAGCATGGTAATTAAAGCATTTTCACAGCAGAGGAGAAATGTAAATTCTCTGTCATATGTGGGAGTACCTTTTTAGTTCACAGTACATGAGAGCGTTATGTTATATGATCCTGGGATATCAGCATCTCCAGAAAGCAAGTTAACCTTTTTAAGGTTTTAATTTTGGATCATATGAACTACTTATTTAAATTTAAATGCTGTGTGTCCATTAGCACATGGATTTGGTACCTTTTGAGCCAATTTACCGATTTTTGAGGGGTAATTTTTTTTAAAGTTAGAGCTTAAAGTTAATGCTTCTTAAGGTATGTTTTATGTAGACAGGTTAAAGCTGTGTTTAATGTATTTCACTTACATGTGTTCAGTAACATGCAGCTAACATTGTTAGGACCTTTTTACTTATTTTTACTGATTTTTGTTCTTGCAATTGGTCTTAGAGGTTGCAATTTAAGGGAAAAGTTTTAGGTTAAAGTTTGTGTCTGACCTTATTCAGTAATTTCTTACATTGGTTTTACTGACTGATTTTGCAATTAATGGGAACATGTTTTAGGTTCAACTTTGTGTTTAAGGTTGTTTTCTTTTTGTTCTTATAGGAATGAACTGTGCATTTTAATTTTACTTCTGTGTGTTAAATAGGATGTGATTGACCTTATTTAGTACCTTTTTTTACTTAAGTTTGCTGGGGTTTTTTTTTATTTGTACATGTTGGGTCCAGCATCTTTTATTGCAGTTGTTCATTAGTATACTTCATTCCACATATACCTTTGGTACATGCAGTTAGCAGAAACAGAATTTATTGTTTGGTTGGATACAGCTGAAATAAGCTGATAAGATCCAGTTTCCCATTACATTTATCTTGGAAGATAGTTTATAATAGTCATAACTGCCTCCATGGACAGCGACACTTGTTTTATGACAGTTTATCTGATTAAAAAGGTTAAGACAGATTTGACTTTCAAGTTGAGGCAAGAGGACATCCATGTTAAACACTTCATGGTTGTAATGAGCTTCCTCATTGATCAGTTGATTATGCTTGCTACAGGCAGTAACTCTTATCCACAGGAGGGAACTTGTTCCACCGTTGTTTTGCCAAGCTACATGTGCCAAGGGTCAAAGACAAAATGGATTGACAACCCTTGGCTAGTGAAAATGAGGACCAAGTTGGAAGTTTAAAAATGTGTGTGTAATATCTTGGGTATGCAACTATCCATTTTTTTGCCTTTTGCTTTTGTTTAATTTTCAATGGTTTTATTTTAATTACAGTTTATAGCTGTTGTTATGTTTCCATGTGAAGCCCCAAGTAATGTTGTTGTTGTTGTTGTGGTGGGGCTTAATGCCATTTTTCAGCACACGATAGGCTATACATGGCGGCCAGTATTAATGATGGAGGAAGAAACCGGGAAGTCCCAAGTAATGAGCGATGTGTTTACATTACATTAAAGACCCATTTAAAGAGTACAGTATTTATATTACCATGTAAAGCCCCAGTTAAAGAGCACTGTGTTTATATTATCTCCTTCACCTGCTTATGCCGTCTGATGATATTCCAATCCAAAATGCTAAGTTAATTGTTCCCCAAAAGGGTTTGTTATGCTTTCCAGAATTTTTTGTTGCTAAATCTTTATTTTGAAAAAAGTTGAAAAGTACTTGCCTTTCAAGCTTAGATTTCCTTAGTAATTTGGAACATTTTGTTTTTCATCAACTGTTAGTAATTGGCATAGGTGTTCAGGCAAGTGATGTACTTTCATCTGACAGCTGTTGTCTTTTTTGTGGTTCCTATAGACCACAAATTCAAGAATCCAATGAAGAACAATGCTATGATAAAATCCAGACCCTGTCTTCCTCAGCTGTGTATCAAGAAAATTAAATATTTAATTCAGTGGTCATCCTCCTCAGAGGGCCTTCTCATGAAATATTTTTACTCCCACCCCCATTTAATATTGCCTGGCACCAAAATAACAGAATTTTGTACCCATCACCAGAGGTCATACTTTGTATAAGGAGACCTTTGCATTACAGAAAGAGTGGCCTTACGATAAGATGAGGACCTCAGTACAAGCTAATTGGTTATTTCTATTCTGAATACATTTCCCAATTACTTGAATGTTAGGAAGAAATGCACTACTTCTCAAATCCAGCAATTGTTAGAAGATGAAAAATTAAAATGATTCTACTCAAATTGTATCTGAACACAACTGAAAATGATTCCACAAACTGATCTTAAGATAGGAATGAATAATTTTGTTTAACACAACCATGTATATTAAAGAATAAAAGACACAATAAAATGACAATGATGTGGGTCACAAGTATGAAATTGTATTCACGTAACAGACATGCTTGTATGAAACTATTTACATAACAGACACACCTGTATGAAATTGTGATATTACACTGTTCATATGACAGTTTTGAAGGTATGAAAAATGATATTGTTTTGTTAACATAACACCTGAAATTATGAAACCACGTCATTCCTATAAAGGGTATAAAGTAACACAAATACGCTGTAATAGGGTACAAGCCTTATATGGCATTCCATCTTGTATGCCAATAAACTCCATTGGAGCCTACCTTCTGTGCAAGAAATGGACAGAATATGTCATCAGTAGGGGTCGTCCATTTAGTATGTACGCATGTTTTTTTTTTTTTTTTAACCCAAATGCATACGTTTGCGTTTGGGGGGGGGGGTATTACTGATAATGTACTTATGCATAGGAAACAGGGGTGGGGTGAAACCTCGATAATAATTTGTCTACATTGGCCTTCAAATGAGCTACAGATAACGGGAGAAGTAGGACTGTGGGAGAGGTGTCACTTGTATGCCACCGTACCCCAGATTGCTAGCTATCACGCAGCTCAGCAGTGAGTCTGACACAGTCTAGTGGTCTGCCCCATGGATTACATATCCTTCAATCTGGCCTCACTGCGGACTGCCGCTGGCTCAAGATTTTAGCTGCCGCGGTGCTCTGTTCGTGCTGCTGCTGCTGCTCTTACTTTAATACTAACACTGGTCTGTACATCGGTCTACTATTAGTACAACAGATGTTCAGTCGACGCACTTATTATATACGCACTTATTATATAGAGACTAGTTCACCGAGTTTAATAATTGTGTTTTAAGATCGTAATAAAAGTGTTTTTGAATATTCAGTCAGGATGGATAATACGGTAAAGTATAACTTTGTACAAAGCTGTGTGTAAAGCTAAGCCGCAAGCTAGTAAACAAGAACAACAAAAAGAAACTAATCGGTTATGGGATAAAACAAAGCGTGATGAAACTACGTATGAATATGTTACTGCTGATCTAGCAAATAAAGCGTTGGCGAGCAGAAGCAATCTTCTATCTTTCTGGTCACGCGCAAGCAAGTGGCGACTGTATCGAAGCCTGAAGTGCCTGATATATCCTCTCCTGCTGACGTTGACGCTTTAGCACCTGCAATCATGATTTCAGCTGCATCTGATGTGTTGCCACCTATATCGGCTGACGACGCTGCATCAAGTCCGTCGACTTCAGCCATGTCTGAACTTACCGCCAGGATCACGAAAACAGCAGAAACTCCACAACAGACTAGTGTTCAACGTGACATCTCTGAAGCCCAAGAAGAGCTATTAGCTTTACTACATTTACGAGATGCAGGCCTCATAAACGAGGAACTAAAGGAGAATATGAAGTCAGTTGAATTTAATCTGAAGCAAAATAACCTGAAATTGAAGCGGCTGCACCTGGAGGCCACAAGACAGCGTGAGCGCCGTCTCAAACTCAAACGAACTCTCGAAGATATAGCGGCAGAACATCCGAATCTGGGGCAAAAGCTACGAAAGTTTACAAGGGATAGAGACGGTAGACCGGCCATCACAGACGACATTCCGGATCTCATCGAAGCAATTATTGATATTGCGTCAATTGGTGCTACTGCCAGCGACCGGCGCAGGAATTGCAATCGTGTAAGACACTAGATGACCGACATAAAACTTTATCGAAATCATCTATCATCTGTCGAGGTCGGCGACGTATCTGCGGCTTCTTCCAAGACGATCCAGCTCAATGGAAGGCAAAAGTCACATAAAGACCGTACCTGTAAAACTGACAAGTTCTTCCAATACCGCTCACGACCGTCACAAAGATGCAGCATTTGCGTTATCAGCAGAGAGGGTGAACCCTACAACTTTTCTGAGCCCTTATTTTTGCAATTTAACGGTTCTATTGATGACATTTTCTCTAATTGATCTCCAGTATTATGGTACCCTTCGAATATTTCAGAGAGGATACCCCCTACAACTTTTCTGAGCCCTTTTTTTATAAAAATAAAGGTTCTATCGATGACATTTTCTCTAATTGGTCTCCAATATTATGGTACCTTCGAATATTTCAGCACCGGGTCACTCAATTTTTGTCGTCCACTCTCTCTGCTGCTATAATTAACCAAAGATTTTATCCAGACCTACACGATATCTAGATCTTGGATCATGTAAATTTATCGTTATAAATCCAAACGGAACAGCTTGTGCTTTTGAAAAGAAATTTTTAAATTTAATCATGTCCATATCCCCTGAACACCAAGTACAGTAAATATGCTGCAGGGTATAATTATCTACTCCATTAAATACAACCAAAATATTACAGTTATCTCTAATTACCTTAGGTATCTGCGTGTATCGTTGTGTAACATAAATCACATCAGTATTTTTATGTCTACCTCGAGAAAATATTCTAGCTGGATTGGATTGTTTATCCAGCATAACATCATCGTACACCACTAAATTATTAATAAGTCCATCTAGATCATCTACAGATGGTGCCTCATCGATATCGGTAATAAAATCAATAACATCATTATCCAATATCTTTGCATTTTCATTAAAATCTTTAAGTACCCCATAACACCGCTGATCATCTACAGATGGTGCTATCAAATATAACCTATCCCATTTGAGCCATCGCATTATTAGATTGAGCAACAATTGTGTTTTACCAGATCCAAATGGACCTATTATTATCATTCTGATAGAATTCGGAAGCGCTGGATGGTGCTTTACTGGTTCTTGTTTTCGTGTCGCTGAAAAATCAATTATATCCATATCATTAATAACATGAGTTTATATTGTGTTCGATGCAGAGCATTTACACCTACTGCCGAATTAACGACAATAACAACAAAAAATAAAAGACGTGCAATTACAGGTAAATGTGTAAAATGTGGTATAAAAAAATATAAATTTATTTCATCAAAGACAGGTGGAGATATAGCCGCTTCATTAGGGAAATTACCAGGAACCCCATGGGCTAAATAACCCGGTGAGAAACACCTTCCTGGATATAATTATTGTGGTCCTGGAACCCGACTTGATATCCGACTTGATGATCAAGATCAACCAAGACCAGGAGAGCATCCAGTAAATAAGATTGATCAAGCGTGTCATGTTCATGATGTTGCGTATAAAAGTAAAGATTTACAACAACGGCATCTCGTAGATGTAAAATTGATTCATGCGTTAAATTCTATACCTAATAAATCTCTCAGAGAAAAACTCGCTAGTTTTCTAGTAAAAACTGCTATGAAAAGTAAAATAATGCTAGGGGCTGGTAATTTATTATATAACTAATATAATAGAATCTGTTTATTATTCCCCGAGAGGATATTGGAGAGGCAAAGCAGCTATTACTAAACTTTCCGAAGCAGCAAAAGTCTCACGTAATGTCGCTGCAGCGTGGTTAGCACGACAGGCAATATGGCAGATTTATCTACCACCACCTAAAAAAATTCAATACGCACATTTTGATGTCAGCGTCCCTAATGTAGTTCATCAAGCAGATATTTTGTTTTTACCAAACGATACTATTAAAACACGTGGACGAAAATCACGCACGTATAAATACGCATTAACTGTCGTTGACGTTGCGAGTAGATATAAAGAAGCGGAACCATTATCAACAAAGACAGCATCTGAAGTTGCATCTGCGTTCGAGCGAATTTATCAGCGAGGACCTTTGCAATGGCCACAATTATTACAGGTTGATCCTGGTAAAGAATTTCTTGGTACAGTATCAGAATTTCCTGGTACAGTATCATCATTGATGAAGCGACATAACGTTAAAATCAGACGAGGGCATACTGAAATTCATCGTGATCAGGCAATCGTTGAACGATTTAATAGAACACTTGCTGAGCGGTTATTTGGATATCAATACGAGAGGGAAATATCTACCGACTTTAAGTCCGGAGAGAGATCTCGTGAATGAGTTGCAAGGTTACCAAGTGTGATATCTGCGCTAAATAATGAAATTACTCGTGCAACTTCCATGAAACCTTCTAATGCGATTACAAAAAAATATATAGCCCGTAGCGATAAACAACAACCTCGACCAATATTAGGTAATGTAACTGTAAGATATTTATATGAGCCTGGGGAACTTGAGGGTGGTAAAAAAAGAGCAACCGATCCTGTCTGGAGCGTTACTACACATACAATTTCTGACATAGTTAGATCCACTGGAAGACCTGCAATCTACAGATTAGATTCTACAGCCCCTCAGCGTGGATTTGTACGTGAGCAATTACAAGTAATTCCTGCGGATACACAATTACCACCACATACAATTACATAACCAGAACCTCTACGTCGATTGCATTCAAGACAGGTCAGCATCACATTATCAGTGTGTGACCTAGATCGCTATTAATTCTATCCACGGTAAATTGTTTTGGATTATTATTCGAATACTGCCATAGCATCTTACAGTTACAGCTTGCACAATCATTATTCTGTCGTTGTTTTAGCGTTATAATAAATTCAGCATCAATATCAAAGTCACGCTTATTTTTTTTGTCACATTGTTTATAACCCGCTAATCTTTTTCTTTATTGCAGCAGTGTCGTTAGTAATTTCCTCAGTTATCACGTAATCTATAATAACCCTATGTAGTTGAGATATTCGTCTGACTCGAGAAACTGCAAGATAGACTAAATTCGACCATTCAATCCGATCATCTACAATCCAGATATTTGTATCAGAAATAGTTAATCCTTGAAATGAGTGAATCGTTATAGCGTATCCTAACGTCCATGGAGATTTATCCATACTCAATGCGCATTCAACAACATCAATAGCAACCAAAACAATATCATTCAAGACGAGATTCTGTACCCCACCACCAGGAATTTCCACTTCGATATTTTGTCGTCGAGTATCTGCTGGGCGATAACACAAAGGTACAGGTAGATCTGAAAACTTTTCTTTATGTAACAGAAATAATTTCTCCTGTAGTTCATCACGAACTATCTTTCTACTTGCGACTATCAAATCAGCGGGTCTCCATAAAGTCCAAAAATCACTCATCGTAGTTTCTGGAATTACTCCTCGCATTATTTCACATTGTATTTTATCTGGCTGCAGTCTGATTAATCTTTTAAATTCTTTCAGCGGTTCATCAATGGCTCTACGGTCATCATTTATTTCTTCATAATAATCTACGTTATTCTTCAGCCATTCATGTGAAGATTGTCCAATAAAAGGTGGTGGTTGACCATGATCACCACACATTATCACAGCAGTATTCTTTAATAACAACCACTCAAGAAATACTTTTAATACTTCTAACGACACCGTGCATATCTCGTCCCATATAATATACTTAGGTATATATTTTTCACCCATTCTCTCAGGAGTCCATGTGTCTCCGCACCATCTAAAGAAACTATGGTATGTACATGATTTTACTCCTCGCTCTTTTATTTCCCTGGCTAATTTATGTGTAGGTGTCAAAACAATTATATCTGAACTGTTATTCATAAATAAGTTAATCGCACGAGTTGTTTTGCCTGAACCACCGCATCCGTTAAGATAAACAGTCTTATGTCTAGCTACAGGATCGTATACAGATGGTGCAGATGATTTTGATGCTTGATTATTATTTTTGTAATATTTTTCCATAATTTCAACGTCTGCAGATTCAGAATAGCTAAGTATATTCTCTTGTTTTATTCTCCATGTCCCCCATTCACCATTACCAAGCAGCGGTTTTAACAAATCCTTATATTTTTTATGTATATAAAACGAATCCGTAGCAACTCTAACAGCATCATTAGGAAATCTATTTATCATCGACAATAGATTTATTGAAACATAAGCCAACATCGAAGATCTTAAATGAGTGAACTGCGGTGAATCGCCATCAATATAGCTCACAATCGTACCTAGTTTGGTCCCGTCTGATAAATAAGCATTACATCGGTTTACAAACGTATTTTTTTCCGTTGTATCAGCGATTATAAAATCTAGTTCAGCATCGTCCATAATCAATCTTGTACAGTGTCGTTTATAATCGTACGAACTACCTTGAGTAAACTTGCCGATTATCTTTCTACCAAGATCTTTTGCAAGTTTTTCATCGTCCCTGCATTTACAGTCATCTTCGTCAAGATCAAGGAATTCTTTCCTGGCATCATCGACAGGTTCTGGTAACCAAACTTGCTTCTGTGGACGATACGATATAATCGCTTCAGTTACTCTCAACGATATTAAAATTCCAGCATCAAGCATATACCTCAACAGCACTATCGGTACCCAGTATTTCTCTGAAAAATGTCTTCCAAACCAAACATAATTAATAGGATGAAGATTTTGTGCAAACTCGAATGATTCTACACACGCAAATCCTGTTAAATCAAAATCTGGTAGGGATCCGTTTATCGAAACCTTGGTCATCTCGTGTGATGGATGTCCAAATTTCTTAAAGTATCTAGAACATTCCCCATATCCAAGAAAACTTCCAGGATAACACGCTGCCATATCAACAGAGATAACGTCACTATGGTTGTATTTGGTATTCCATAATCTACCATGTCCATATTCTATACAGCTATTCCGGACATCATCAAAAAATTCCGATCGTGTCGGTTTCCATGAATTTTTCTCCTGAGCGAAATGAGCAGCTACTGATGAAACGGTAAAACAATTATTTAATAATTGTCTAACTTTGACATCGTCTGAAGTATATTTCAGCGCAAGATGTTCCATTTCTTCATGAAGAGATTCTGTACGGTAAATATTACCATTAGGCCGTACAAACTGATCGTAATGTTCGTATTCTGAACTTTGAAACAACCAAACAGATACAGGGTCACTTTTACTGATATATTTGATAGTATCAAGTATATTACCATAATAAAATTTAACCGTTCTATCTCGTGGAAATATTGTTACTGGTGAGGTCCACGCATGCGAATTATGATCGACTATGTCTATCGGAGCTCCATTTTTTTATGTATTTTGGTTTATATAAAATCTCTCCGGTTAACGTCTTTACTGTTATTGGAAATCTTAATTTTTTTCTAGCTCAGCGACATCTTTGATAGACGCTCCGGTATCTTTAACTGTTTCTGCCCATGTGTTTATTTTTTTACGTCTTAAATCTGTCAGGCCATTACCACGTATCGCATTTGTAAAATGTTCTGTAACTTGTTCAGCTACACAGTTTATTCTCGACAGTTTCATCGGTTTAAGATTCTTAACATCAGGTTTATCATTCAGCGGATATATTGCATATACAACTGCGGTCACAGGATACCCCCGTTCATAATACGGTCTGTCTATACCAGTAAGTATTCCGGGCTTGGATCTGTTATTTAAGAGAACAATATTACCCCCGGACTGCACACGTACTGGATCACGCTTATCACGAATAATCCAGATATCATCAACTGTGTTTACAATAAATTTTATTAAAATAAAATATTTTTGATTATCAAGGAGATTAATAATTACTTTTCCTCGTTCGTCATTCATCATATTGAAAACACTTCCAAATCTGAATGTTGACCATGCATGAGCAGCACCATCGTCACGAAATTCTTTTTTGGCTTCACGGATACGTTTAGATATATCTTCATTCGTTAAAGCTAGATCCTGCATCAAAGTACTAAATTTATATTCTGGTAATCTGTCAAGGTCAAATCTAGCAGGGGAAGGTTCAATCATGGATAATTCCTCCATATAATTAAAACAAATATTTAAATTAAAATTTTAGTATATATATAATGATTGAAACAAAGAATTACTGCCACTGGCTTAAAATCGGACATACTTCTCCTTGTAACAGAGCATGCGTGAATGAATTCTGTAGCTACCATATGCAAAGTATCAAAAATGGAAGTACAGGACCAATACCATGTGTGCAATGCGGTGTTGGAGTCAGAGGAAAAACTCAATTGTGTTTAAAATGTGGCGGAAAAAAATACAGGGAATTAAAACGATATTATGACAAAAAAAAATAATACTTTGATATTGTCAGGTAAATCTTCTATAAAAACCGTAGAGGATTATCTGACCAGATTTCAGAATAATAATTTAGACAAATAATATTATTATATAAATGGAGTAAAACGAATTTGTATCGCATCCGATCATCAAAAATTATGAAGCGTCTCGTGATGGCACTATCAGGAACTGCAGATTGAAAAAACCAGTCGGTAATCTTAATAATAAAGGTTATTTTGTATTTAATACCAGTGGAAATAAACATTATTGCTCACATAAATTCATATTCGAATGTTTTCGTGGAGTAGTTGAAAATGGACTTGTAGTTGATCATATTGATGGAGATCCCAAAAATAAAAATCTATCTAACCTGCAGGCTATTACACAGAGAGAGAATACTGCACGTGGAAATGCTGGTAAATATCCCAAGATCCCGAGGTCGGTTAAATCCATGAATATACAGACAGGTGAAAAAATAACTTTCCCATCAATGAATGCGGCTGCCAGATATTTTAGCATACATCCACAATCAGTACGTGATGTTGCAAATAATATTACTAGATCTGCAATTTCGAAAAAATATAATCAGCGGGTAATATTTGAATACGTCAAATAACTCTTCAAAACAAAAACAGATAGTTCGACTGTCAGTTTTGCCAGGGTTTTTGTTTAGCCATAACTACAGTCAAGGGTCCACCTTCACCGTCGCTGCTCTCAGCATTGACAGAATCAGATAGCATAATCTTTCTTAATTGCATTATACGATTATCCACGATCTTTTTTCTTTCGTACTCGTGAGATAGTTCGGATTTAATATTTTCGATCGAACGTGCAAGCGGTGCAAATAACTTTACCTGATCATCGTTTACCATAGCTAATGATTCAAGCATAGATTGATAGATTAATTTTATAAATCTGTAGTTTGAAGGTAGTGTATATTTATTATCAAATTTTCTCTGTTGCAGTGATTCAAAATCGCACATAATTTTCTGAGGGTCAAGATCATCAGATATTTTTATTCCGTTATATTTTAATTTTTCAATAGCACAGATAATATCATTGATGTTTTCATGGTTCATTATATATATATTTATATATTTAAAATAGGTTTTTATCAAAAATAAACAGCAGCGATGACATTCGGTCTACCATTCCACTTGGGTCCCTTTATGCTGGTAAAGCCTTTACCAATAAGATCCTAAGAGTCCCTTTTTTATATGGCATCTATTATCTGATTTTTTTTTTTTTTTGTATGGGCACTCTTCATGGTTAAGACCTGTCTTATGGTCCACAGGCATCTTATTGAGACTTTTTGGTCCAGCGGACATTCTTTCTGAATGCCCCTATGTGGGTACCCTTCAGGTCACGAGTTCACATCACCCTACTGTTCATTTTGAGAGGCGCAAGCGCATAGACATTACGATTTCATGTAAACCTCCCTCCCAATTCAAACCCCGGGTAAATGCAAAACTGCACTCACCACGTTGTTCAACATGGTGAGGGGTACATGAAATCTTAAGGGCGGCTTGTGCCCCCCCCCCCTCAACCTACCTTAAATAGCATCAGTCGCCAAATGCAAGATAATATATCTTTGGCATTTTTTGTGAGACTCGAACATGTAGAGCTTCGATCTACGTCCAACCGTCTTACCACTTCGGCCATCGCTCTCTTATCAATAATACAGTTAAATTTAAGTATATAAAATATTTGCGCTATCTCACAGGATTTGTATTATATTACTAATGTAACGTGCATTTACTTCAGTTTTTCAAAATTAATAAAATATTTGCGTTGTCTTACAGGATTTGTATTACTAATGTAACGTGAATTGACTTCAGTTTTTCAAAATTAATACAATAATCGCACGTATGGAGTTATCGTTCGTTAAGGTCAAAGTACGTTAGAACTAAAAATAACTCTACGTTACTTGGTATATAAAACTGACGTGAATTTAAGGTTATTAGAGTCAAAATATCCCTCTCTGTTACAAATTGCTGCTTCACTAACAGCGATTCTTACAAAGAGAAGATAGATCACTAAATAATTAACGAAAAACGATATATATCGTGTCCGTATGGGGACTGAAATACCTCGATTACAGATAACATGTATTATCATGTAAGAAGATTGTGAAGGGAGATAATCGTTTAATTTACTCTACAGAGAGACAGCAGAGTTATCGCGCTTCATTATATAATCAATTACAGTGAAAAAAATAATTTTTATCTGCGTTTTGAGAGAAGACCTGCCAGGTGTTACAATTTAGACCCTCACGGAGCAAGAAATCTGACTAAATAACATAAAACAAGCAAAAATAACATAAACAAGCAAATTTTCTCAGATCTATAATATTTTCTGAATTGCAAAATAATTTATTCGCTAAACGAACAGTGTTGGTGCGCAAATACGACAACTCTACGAGTGTATATACAGATTAATATTAAGATTCTCTTCTCGTAGATCCAAAATGTGTCCAGACTGGTCAGTAAGTTTGAAATTTATTCTCGACAATAACGGATTATGTACACGTAGATAAACGGGGTTAATTGGTTCAGATACAATTAACCACCCAGGCGGATCTTTAGGACTGAATGTATATAATATATAACCTTGCTCCGCAGTGCCACTGCGGTGGCTAGATTTCTCAAGGTCTACTTGATAACTGCAATCAATTACATCACATACTAGATTGACTGCGATCGTTGATGTTGTATTAACAACGCCTGGCGATATATGACGACCTCCACCGTATGGATCGTTGTTATGTTTAAGAATAACCGGTTGTGGGGCTATTTTTCTCCATGAATCACATATTCTTTTAAACTGTTCATCAATAAAATCATTAACTGATTTCTTTAGCTCTTCAGAGTTAAATCCGGGAATTATAAATGTTGGTAGTTGTTCTTGCGTAATTCCGAAATATTTAAGAAATACTGCTGTAAATAAACGATTAAGTGTAACACGCTGTTCTGGATCGTCTTCATTAACTATATAACCTGTAGCAGATCTTCTTGTTTCTGGGTTATATAAATGTTTTTCTCTGTTAACAAGAACATTATTCATAAACTCTAGATCTGAAGCAACTTGATTCAAATGTTGTATTGAGGCAATTATTGGATTTTTTAAATCATCGCTGTAATAAACATTAATGCTTGAAAATAAATTTCGTAGATTATTAAATACACGTTCATGTTCAGATTTAATTGTATTAGCATATGAATTTATTAAATCAATATCAAGTACCATTATTGTACCTTTTTTGCCATCAATGGTTTTTATAAAATATCTTTCTACTCTATCTATATAATGTATAACTCTTTCATCGCCTAAATATTTTTGCCATGGATAAGCATCTTTTGCTTTTCGATATTCTGGAAGTTGTATAAATATTCTTTTATCCGTGACGAAATCAGATCGTTGTGGTTCTAGTGGTCCTTGATAAACCGGTGGAATATCTGGCCATCCTAATACAGATCTAATCGAACTTTGATA